>JAMZAV010001991.1:0-122091 GCA_024449915.1 Sweltsa coloradensis | reverse complement strand
AATGTGTTTAGGCATTGTGTACATGCTCACAACGTTTAGTGCTTTAAACATTTGAATAAAACACACTAATCTCATCGGTAGTTTTTTTTTTAAGATTACACTTGTTCAAACCCACTAATCCAGTGAGCTCTCCCAAACAGTAAGCACACAAACATAAATACACAAGAATGTAATCATAATTATGAATATCACTCGCTACTTCAACTATATATAAGATTCCGGAAATCACTCTATGCAGATTCGCATCTCAGTTTATAAGCCTTCCATTTATCTCCTAGTACCAACTGCACGTCCGAGTGAAGTGGCTATTTATCTTCTTTTTCTGCCATCCAAACAGCTTAGGATGCTTTTAGAAAGATATCGCACAGCACAGCCGTGAGTTTAACTAAGTGCTGTATTCTATGACTGAAACTATCATCGAATCTCGTAGCTCGTGCCCAGACGAAGAGAAGCGCCCAAACGCGGTCACGAGCTTAGTAAAGATGTTACTGTTTATCAGTTAATACCACGGCCTGACATCAAGAGAAAACAAGGTGATTTTACTGAGTTGTTTGACCTTTAAAGAGTTCATCGCTTGTGAATACGAAAAAAACTGGTAGGGTACGATATTGAATACGAATGGAAATTATTGCAGAGCTAGCAAATAAATAAGCTTTGTTGCAGTTCGTAACGGTGCAAGCACAGATAACAGGACCGCGCAAGCGTACACAAGAAAGGAGAAGCCGACAATATTTAAACTGCGCTAAATGAACTGTTTAATTAATTTTAGTCATTGGCCTACAAAATGCTTCCCAAATCGTAGTAGTTCCGTATGATCTACGCCCTGAATAAAAATAAAATCTTTTAAACAGTTTAGTTCTTAGTTAAAAAATAAATAAAATTTATAAGTACCATAATTAAAAGTTGTACTGATCATAATATTTTAATATTTGTTCTTTCATACTTTAGTTCAAACGAAACTACTTATGAGTAATGTCATGTAAGTTTTTTATTTTGCGTATCGTTTTGCGAAATATTACTAAAAACAGTTAATTTTGCGTTTTTTTAAATATGGCGGCATACTCATTTCTCTTAAAAGTATATGACTGGCTCCTTATATCTTGCGACGATGAATGGAAATAGCTACCATTATCAGAGCCATGTATATCGCCTAGCTAAAACGGTACAATAATTCGAAGTGTATGTCAGGATTCATGATGAGAATCGTTTAAATATCTATTACTAATACGTGGGCATATCCTGCATTTGAACACACTGATATAATACTCTACCAGGGTACAACACGGACAGGGGGCGACAAAATGGACTCAATAGACTGAAAATCTTGCTTTGTAACATTGAGTATTTTGTCAACATTTATGTATTTATTTATTTCGTCTCTATTCAGTAATAAAACTGGTTTACAAAGGAGGACAACTAAATAACACTCGTTACAAAAATGCACAGCTTGTAAGCTTGAAAGTTTCTTGGAAAGTCATATTCCCAAGGGGCGTAGACACAGTCATATATACTAATAAGGGCACAAATATACGAGATGTTTAGATAGAATGGCACAGAATCCCTTCACAATAAGCTGTAATAAACGTTTAAACTGGCATCAATTCATAATTCAAATTTACTGTAATGAGCAATAAGCAAAAACTATGAGCGTGAATCAATTACAAAATGTATGTATTGCGCGGGACTCGAACCTAAGAGTCCTAAGACCCAATAGCCCGAACCAACAGAACTACATTCTTCAGCAGACATTCCGTATATTTCCTCAGTTGTAAACACATTCTTAATTTTACTTAAAATAACAAATTTAAGCACTGTTTTATTTAGCTTGGGTTGTTTTTTAAAATAAAATTCCCTTCTCTTTTTCTTGTTCCCATATTACTGGATCCGATTCCACCCTCCATTCAAATAACCCACCCCTTCTGCTGCATTCATGTTCTTTTATCTCCTTGGAACATCAACGTATATAGTGATGGTGGCACACCCACCTTCTCTATGCACAGCCACCTTTGCCTTGTAATTAGCAACTCGTTTAATTATAGATGTGTAATTAATTTTAATTATAAATTATCGAGTTGATGAAAGGCTGATTTATGTTTAGCAACGAAAAGTAAAGGTAACCATATCGTAGCCACTAGCCAGCTCCCGTAAACATACTCAGACACTAATAACATACATAAGGAAAAGCATATACATCCTAAAATTTAATAATGTATAAAAGATATAGAGGATGGGATAGTCGCGAAATTAAAACCACGCAAAATTACAGTTTTAACGTGATAACTAGAGAACGATGCAAAAAATCTAAAAACTGATTCTAGACTGCTATGTGGTTTTGTTAGAACAATATAATGCAATAAAAAATATTCAAATATAATAATCGGTGCGGTTTGTATTTAAGCTCTGTATTTAATTAATTTAAATTCTTATAAAAAACTTCATTACCAAAACATTACATTTTTTCGTACAGTCTATAGTTCTCACAAAACCACATAGCGGTCGAGAATCAGTTTTTAGATATTTTGCATCGTTCTCGAGATATTACGAAAAAATGTAATTTCGCGTGGTTTTAGTTTCGCGACTATCCCATCCTCTTAAGAAAGCTGTAGAATAGATTTTATTTTATTTTTATTTATTTATTTAACGTCTATCCTATTCAGTTATAAAAACTGATTTGAAATAGTAATAATTTGTTATATGTTATGTAAGATTTAGATAAAAGTTGTATGATAAGATTTTAAGAGCAGATTTTGCTTCTAATGGCGAGTGCCCTATCTAAACAAATCTACCACGTTAAGGCTATTCGACCGCGTTTTTCTATTTTACAAAATATGCTACCAAGTCAAAACATAGTTAATGGCTTTGAAACCTGGCAATTTTAGAAAATCAAAAATACTTTTTTCAAAATTTTCTGATCCGGTACACGGCCAATATAGCCATCCCAAAATTATTTCAAACTTCAATTCGCCAAGGCACATCATTCAACGTAGAGTGTTGTGTTTTTGTGATATTAATTTTCAACTGTTTTTCAATAGACTGAATGAGAGTTTTTTTTAACAATTGTCTTTCCTGCGAATTTTTTTTGTTTGGCGTTACAAATCAGTAAAAAATACCGCCAAACGAAAAAATTCGCAGTTAAGCAATTGTTTTAAAAAAATCTTTTTTCTCTCAGTCAGTCTATAGAAAAACAGTTGAAAATTAATGTCACAAAAACACAACACCCTACGTTGAATGGTGTGCCTTTGGAAATTATTTTGAGGTGGCTATATTGGCCGTGTACCGGATCAGAAAAATTTGAAAAAAAAATTTTGATTTTCTAAAATAGCCAGGTTTCAAAGCCATTCACTATATTATTTTGACTTGGTAGCATATTTTGGAAAATAGAAAAACGCGGTCGAATAGCCTTAAACTGTGACGTCGAGACTATAGTCAATAGTTAGAATAAGGTTGACAATAGCATCAGCCACATGACGTACATTATGTAACCATTAACTATATATTTAACTGTTACGAACGTATGTTTTTAACTCACAAAAACACGGAAGTTAAAAGATTCCGATAGAGAAAAATAGTCGTAAATACTAATCAAATGGAGACAGTCTGCGAACTGTAAGTGAAACAACAGTCATTGATGACGTTGCCATTACTAAAGACGCACATAATTCGCGTAGGTGTAGTTATTTAAAGTCAATCAATCTTATGCATTAACAGTAAGAACAATCTACCAAACACTAAAATATATCCTAGATAATTATTTTAGTGTAATCATTTTAACTAGGAAAACGCCAAAGTCGTTGTTAAACGAGTGAGTGGTGAGCCAAGTGTTGAGTACCCGGGAACTCCCCTTTCCTCCCTATCCCTAAGGCGGGTCTAGCCCAGAGAGAATGATACCGGGTACTCAATACGGGGCTCACTCACTCATTAACGCTTGGCGTTTCCCTAGTTATTTTAATTGAAACTTTGAAAGCGAATCGTTTTCAAATCGTATTAGAAAATTTCCCAAGAAAAAACAAAAAAAACCTAAAGTCTATCTATCCGAAGTACAAAGTGCCATCGAGGGGACGCGTCGGGTAGGGTTGAGGCAGCTGCAAAGGGGTTTTGTCGCGTGTAGTCGAAAATACCCCACCCTAGAAACTGGGGGGTTTTATATGCTGTATTAATGTTTTTTTGTTTTTTTTTTTTAAATTTGCAAATATTAATAACGTTTTTGAAATTTTAAGCGTGCGTTTTGAATTTCATTTTTTTGGACGAAATTCTACGATAAAAACGGGACGAGTTACGGATAATGCTTCTAAACATATTTTGATAAATTATATTAAAAATATAATAAATTTATGTATTTCAGTCAGTTTGATCGGTAGACACTAGGGAAAAAAAACACATTTCATAACTCAAGCTACACATTTGAACCACGTTATGAAAAATTTGCAATTATAAAAAAAAATATTTTGCTAAATAAATTATTTTCATCACAATAGATTTGAAATGGGCGAAGGCCAGGTAGAAACAAACCCATGTTCGCTTTCCCCAAGTTCGGTCACGCCAAAAAAGGTGGAAAGGGAAAAATGCCGACAATAGACGGGACGACCGATCCCGGTCTCGTCCGCCGATGGTCACTTTGTACCTCAAGGATGGATAGACTTTAAGTTTTATTTCCCATTTAACACCCCTCAAAAATAATAGTGGGTGTAAAAATATAAAAAGTTCAAGCTAACTATCCCGCTAGCTGCTACTAAACAAATGCTATCGACATTTAAAAATCACATTTTTATTTATTGTAGGATTAAATCGCAATGAATCTAGCTGATTTTGTTAGCAGTTCTCAGTAAACTCGTACCGGATGTCTGTTTTAAAATTTCAGCCCAATCTGTTCAGCGGTTCGGCTGATTTTCGACGTACAGACAGACAGACAGACAGACAGACAGAATCACAGAATGAGAGCCGTTCGAGTTGAATGGAGACACTCGGTCGCTCCGCTCCCTCTGTTAACAATCGAAATGCATCAATAATAATAAATATGTGAATCTCTTGAACGACAACAACGTATAAAATAACATGTCAAGTTTGTATCAGTCAGTTTACCTGCTCTACAAAACTAATTGTATTGCACGTACTTTAGTAAAGTTTTAACAATGAAATAATTTTATAGGCAGGGGGGTTCAAATGCACAACCTCTCGAAACAGTGTTTCGTATTCGTAAGCTCATCCCCCGGTCAGTGATGGCAGATCTACAACAAGATTGCAATCTAGCGTGTTAGCGTTGCGAGGTACGCTTACACCGACTCTTCATCATCTGCAATCTGTGCACAGGATCAACAAACAGTTGAGAGATGATGGAATTTGATTTATATCAACACGCCGTATAGTGAAAAGTCGGGTTCCGCGTAACATGCCACGAAGATCTATGGGCTACACTTCCTCGGCATATTGAGTTGCATTCCACATTCCTTCCAGCCGTAACCCACCCATGAACGAAACTAATTTTCACAAAAAACAAGTTTCGAAAACCATAAAAGAATAAATTAATCACTTGTACGATAAATTTTAAACACCTTTTTTGTTTGGATAATTTGTTTACAATTCTCACTTTAATGGTGTGACGGATACTGTCTCCGTGTGGAGGGTTACATACGATGGCAACACTGATAATGAATTAGCTTATCCCTCAATGTCACTCCTCTCAATACTTTAGAACACACCGAACGTTAGTTGCTTACAAATTGTATAATACCAGTAACATTATATTCCACTTTTAATAGCATTTGCTAATTCAAGAGGTTTAAAAAAGATACTCCAAACCAAGGAAATTAAATTACATTTATCAAGATCTAAGCTTGAAATTAATTTAATTTTTCAATTACTTAACCTGATTAATATCAACATGGTAATTTAGCTAATTCTCTTCTCGTAGTCTGTGACGTCGGTAATTTCCCTAAGAAGTACCCTCGTTGTGGAACAGAGCTATGAGGCCAGGCCGCGATTGTACATCTTGGTCACGTCTTAAGACAGTTTAGACGAGAAAACTTGCACAGATGATAAAGCTCTGGTAATCACCCACGAAAGTTGACCGAGCAAAGTTCTAAGTATGCATTACCATAAAACACAGCAGGAGATGGCTTCCGTTATACTAACTTTAAGTCAAAACTTTAAATAGCAACTTATTAAATTTGATCAACAAGTTAATTGCGTCATAATTTTTTCTTCTCGTCTCGTAAATAGTAAAAAGTTTAATTTCGAAACATCTCGAGTCAGCGTCATCTTTATGAGAAGATCACTGAATTAGTCAAAGTCTCTGACGTTGTTTTGCAACACGTAGCGTTTAAGATTAATCTACACTCTACAGCACTGGCATTAACACGGGATTAACTTACTAAAGCCCGTAAGTTAGGCTAGGATGGCAGGTGATGGTAGATTCTAGGGTTCTTAGATGGGATAGACTTCATGGCGAGCTTTTTTGTAGGGATTCCCACTGTAGGGTGCATATTAGTAAAACCGATGTGACCCTCTACAGGTAACAAACTAGACAACTACGGTGTTCTGATATAATAGGAAGGAATGTCCA
Organism: Sweltsa coloradensis; assembly: GCA_024449915.1. Classification (NCBI taxonomy): domain Eukaryota; kingdom Metazoa; phylum Arthropoda; class Insecta; order Plecoptera; family Chloroperlidae; genus Sweltsa; species Sweltsa coloradensis. The sequence goes on along the minus strand of JAMZAV010001991.1, from coordinate 115,532 downwards.
AGATCCGAGCTTTCGCCTTAGTGAAGAAGAAAGCATTAGAAACTACTTTCGCTAGGGATTGCTTTAGCTGGTATCGAACATACACCGATAATTAGAATCCATTGTTTTGTGCAACATCCGTAACGTACGTGATTTTCAACAAAGAATCAACAATATTTACGTGTACATAGCTATGCACATTATATAAGGTGGCAATGTTCACTGAAATCTATAAGGAGTGTTATTTTCTCTGGATAAAAAGATAAAAAAAAGATTCACTTTCAAATTTAAAGTAGGTAAAAAGAGTTTTCACAGATAGACTGTTGGCTACAATCAAACTAATTAACTCGCATGCTTATACCATAAAAATATATTGTGTGATCCAACATAAAGATAATCAGTTTTTGTACTTCATCCCGTTTTTATCACATTTAGGTTCTTGGGTTGCCAAGTATCTAAAGAAAAAATGTGGCAATTTTTCATTTTTGGAGATTTAATATGACAGGTTTAGATAAAGCTTTGCATATGCACGAAAATCTTCTTGAACACGGGCCAAACCATGATTTAATTTCACTTTGGGCATCCCAACCAACAACGGGCAACACAATGTGTTTGAGTCAAAACTCAATGTAGGTATAACATAATACACACTATCGCCATCGGACGCAATACTATACTGAGCTATAGTTAGCACCTTATTTGAACGACGTATATAAACACCAATCGTAACACTTTATTGCATTTTTGAACCAAAATATTTCAAATAAGCTCTTAACAATTCCACAGGTTGTTTGATGAATAATTTTAATATGCATGCACCTGTAAAATTATTGCAAAATTAGTGTAACGATTAAAATATGTCAACAACAATTTTTCAACTTTCCATCATAGATCAACTTTATTCGTATCGCTTACTTACGCTGTTTTTTTTTTAGTTTGCATTACAAAATATGTATGCGAATGTTGAATTTACGATCGGATATTTTATTAACTTACAAAATGTCAAACCTGTATCAACACAAAATGTGCGATTAGTGTTGCTGGGTTTCTATGGATTGGTACGTGAAATCCGCCAGCGTACTCTTACATCCCATCCCACGTCAAACTCACTCCTCAATTGTCGATCTTCTTAGAACTAGTTGTATCTAAACAGTAAACACGGACAAGGTAGTTCAAACGTCACATGGGAAGTCATCGTAAACCAAAATTTACCTAGCTTCTGTTTCGCTAATCCTTTGTAAGATCCGAAACTTCTAATGATTTTTTACTTAAATCGTGATATATTGAATATGGAACTTAGTATTTTACAACCATTGAATATTTAGAAATCTTTGTCGTGGGTATCCGTATCAGTTTGTGGAAATTTGTTTACACACTACTAGTATAATTAAATCTTGCGTTAAAATCATAATTGGATTGGTAGAGACGTTATGTATCAACGATCAACTTGCGATTTGAAGGAGTTTTTTTCTTTAATATACGTTTACATCATCAGGCTTTAAATTTGTGTTGGAGCATAAAATCAATAACCGAGGATATAGCAAGTGTCGGATTAACCCAGCCGTTTAGCAACTACTTAAATTGGCATTGTTTAGAAAAGCAATAATTTATAATGATGTTGTTGAATAATATCAACAACGAAAGATTATGTAAAGCAGATTCATGTTCCAGGTTATTAGTGTCGTAAGGTGGTCTCCTTGTATTTAAGAAGTATGCTTTTTGGTGCTGTGTAGTGTTGACTTTAGAGGGGGACAAATAATTAAATTTTATAAACTTATCGTCACAGGGCTACCTAGGTCAAAACAATCCTAATTTCATCATTTTAATTATAACATTTAATTCATAATGCTTATGTGTATATAGAGATGATTCACCATTTCCAAATAGTTTTACTTTTAAGGTCTCAGGAAGCATTAGCTCCAGTTTATTTTCTCCGGGTAGCAATAACTTCCAAATTTATACCGATTTGTCCAGACAGGTAGCTTAAAACTAAAAGCCAAATCTATGTGAAGACAGCAAAAGAAAAGTTATTTTCATCTTACGGTATACTTTTTATTTGTCTTCGAAAATAGTCGTTTATCCTTATGAAGTTCGGTAGCGGTGTTGACCGCCTCGCCTACTTAGTTGGACGTTCACGTCCACATATAAATCACGAATACGGGGATCCTGTTCGGATTTCTTTTTTCTCCCTTTGCTCTAGGTCCAAACAGAGGATCGTCACAGTCGGCACCTTGGCACAGCTTGCATGAAGAATGGCGGCACGGAATCCTGCTGAAGGAGTGGGGAAAACAGGCAGGCGGCAATAAAACGGGTGTATGTTGTCGACAAATTCGATTTCAGATAAGGAATTTACAATATGAAATTGAACAAAAATAACGAATTAGTTTTGTTTCTCGATTTGGTTCCACCTACGGGAAAAATACAATTCAGAAGTTTAAAAAATCCATCCCGATCGGGGTTCGAACCCCAGTCTCCCACAATGTCATTCCAGGTATGTGCCTTAGCCAATTTAAAGTGTTTAGCGCTTAAATGATTGTATTGTTAAAAATATTGTAAATTTCGTATTAAGGTATAAACATGATTTGAAATCGTTACCGTTGAATATTGAGGGAATACCGTATTTGAGGTGATTCTTGACAAAATGGATAATGCGCAATTGTTTATGTCTATTGCATTTTGAAAATGTTAATGGTAAAACGTCTTTAACGTATTGTCCTACGTGTTTATTAAATTTAATATTTGTACTATATGAAATCAAATCATATAAGTCAACGTTTTTATATCTCTACTTGGAGTGGATTAACGTTTATAAATCAAACTTGGCTGTAAGTCTTAGAACTTATTGTTTCATGTGATACTTTCCATCTATAAAAAACAATTAGCATATGCCAGCTGTTAAACTCAAAATGTTATTTTATGTATTATATTTCAAAAACGTCTTATTGAATAATTGTACAACAGTTGATATCATAGTATTTTGAACTTTTGTAGATGCCTTACTCGATCACTGGTGGATGGTGTCATAACACTGTTTAAATTAAATTAAAATCGACTAATTAATTAGTGTAAGAACAAAATACTTAAATGAAGTATTAATTTATATAATACAGCCCTGCAATTTAGTGAAGAGAGAGAGAGAGAGAGAGAGAAGAGAGAGAGATTGATTGATTGATTGATTAACGTCTTTATTAAGGCGGGATTAAGGCTAGTGAAGCCTTATCTTCCATCCAACCTGATTTTAGTGATACATACAAAAATAATTAAATTTAATTGTTACAGCTTATCCTAGATATAAAAGTAAACAAAGAATATTTCATATGAATGATGAAATGAAACTATATTAACAAAATACATGTATAAGGTTACTTACATAATAATGAACTTATATTACTGTTATAGAACTTAGTTGTGTATGTGCGTTGTTAGCACAAAACAATTTTTTAAGAAAATATAAGTCCGCGTGTAATTCTACTTAAAATATTTATATTATTAAAATACACAATCATTCACACATCTCATTCATTCCTAAGAGTGTACTGCAACCAAAGATTAGAAAGAGAGAGAGAGAGAGAGAGAGAGAGAGAGAGAGAGAGATTTTTGATGAAATAGCTGGTGTCTTCATTCCCTTTCCATGATTATTATATTGCATTTTATATGAATATTTAAAACATTCTTTCAATATTTCCGAACTGTTACTAATAAACAAGTATTCATTCATTTCTATTTTGTCAATTTTGAATTGCGTAGGCTACACAGCACAATATGATTTAATATGCCAATTATCAGTTATCACATATTTACTTTACTGTGCGAATCTGTATTATTATATTGCGAATTATAGCAGAATCATTGCTTTACTCTTCCTCAGTCCTCTATAGATTACTGTTACTGATATATATGCCAATCATTAAAATTTTTGCAATTGAATACTTTACATTATTTAAACCAACGTGCTTTTGTATCAAATCACACAGTCCTTATATATTTCAGTTTCATAGCCACAAGTCATGGGCGCCCTATTAAACACAACGGATTACTGACATCGGCAAAATTTGTCAGACGTAACTTCAGTTCAGCAGATCTTTATGTTGATGACCCCGATTTTCAATAGGGCAGTTTGAGGTTTGGCGCTATTCCAAAAATAGGCAATTGAGAATCATAAGCTTAAACTTGTCCAAATGACTTTTATAGCTTATCACAAATCTCGTAGATGTCTTATGCAGTCGGTTCTCAGCTTGGTTTCTGTCTGGATCTCTGGCCCCCTCTGTCGGTCCCTTAGTCGTCGTTTGTATGCGGCTCTTACCTCGGCAAACAGGCGGAAACTAGCTGAACTCTCTGACAATACACAATGCGATGTAAACATTGAGGATACTGTGTCCTCTTGCACAAGTGTCCCTTATTAGCAAGTCTCTTTGCAAGACGGTTTACACGATTTTGCAGATTTCGAACGAGTGATCAATTATGTATATAAATTTACATTAATATTGGCAAAGCTTTAGCAAGACTGTAGGGTATATTATAGGAAATTATTTCTAGATTCGCTGAAACAAACACATTACACTCAGAGAGAATATTTAAATCACGAGGCAAAATATGTATTATTCGTGTTTTATACATTACGTTAAATTGTCATCTAAAAAGAGCCATTTTGAAAATGTTGGTGTTATAATATTTATAAGTAATCGATCCACCAATACTGGTTGTCGAGATTAATAAAACATTTCATAAAGATTTACAACATGTTGTTGCCAGATTACGGTTCTGGCTGGAGAGACTCAAGTCAAGTTTTATGTTATGTAGCTGTCTACCATCAACACAGGAAAAGTATCTTTCAACGACACATCTTTCAAAGTTTCTGCTGAGATTTTGTTTCTCCTCTAAATAGAATCAATTTGGATTCTCTAACGTTGGCATCTAAAGAACAAAATCAATGTGTGGTGCTTTAGGCCTACTTTTAGAAGAATACGATATGAGTGACAGAAGACTTCTAGAATGTTTTATTTTGTTTAACTAGTTGACGATTTGGAAACAGAAACTAGCAGACTATTTATTATGGTTAAAAGTAACAAATGAAAACGAAATTCAATGAAATTTTAAGAAAAGAAATAGAACGAAAAAGGTACGAATGATATCCATATAGTTTAATTTTCACTCTTCCCGATGGACTTTACTTCGATTCGACTTTTTGGTATCTCTTTTGTATAAGACATCGTTTCATATTACTAAACTTGCGATGCAACACATAATTACGCAATTCCACAAATTTCGCACCTATCTCATTTGCAAACTAATTGATTTAGTTCATTGTACTTAATCTATCTTGTCAAAATTTCAAAATTTTGACAATTATTTCGACATGACAATTCTATAGAATATAGATGATTACTGTAGAGCATAACAGTAAGAATTTTAGTTTTATTTTAGTTAACATTGAAAGTGTAGTTTAATTTTACTTGCAGTTGTTAACAAACTTATATTGTCAGTTATAAATTATTGCTTATTTCGACGTGAGCAATTTGATTGTCACATATGAACGTATAATTTGCAGAATCGATATAAGCATTTCCTATTATAAATCAACATTTTCAATCACTTTCAGCAGAGATTACAATGCAAACCTGTGAACTTAAGCAGAAAGTGATCGGTTACCAACTCTTTCCAGTGTTATTAACCTGCACGTTATTAATGGGCGTAAACTTAGCGGTGTGTACCCTTCAATAAACAATTTCAAATATTCAATTTCGATACGCTCGCCGTACTGTATTGCAGTAATTTATGTTACAATCCATGTGTTCTGATCGTTGAACTAAAGACTGTTTTGCATGTGAAATTGTCGTATTAGAATAATAATGGTGTACGCTGAGGAGAAGATTCAGGTTTAAGGTGGTTAATATAATATGATTATGGAAGTCAAATACTGGGGTTAAAGTTAGACTTTTATTGTGTGATAAATGATGATCGGTCGTAGTAGTGACATGATTGTTTTGGTGGAAATTTAGGAACCGATAGTACTACTATACATTGTTCATATTGTAATTATTTGGATGAGCGTAGCGAGCGTAGCGAAGATTCCATTTCACTACACTGGAGAAAAAAGTCCGGATTTTTTTTTTTGTATTTTTGTCTGTTTGTTAATACGATTCCGGCTTAACCGATACTCCGATATGCGATAAAATTTTATAGAGGTCTTTGAAATCTTTGAACTTAGAACTGCCACGTTTTTGAGCACAATCGGAAATTTTTTTCTCATGAAAATCGCAATTTTACGATTTGTTTCGATTTTTAAAAAGTTTCTTCTACTAACAACACCTACATGCTTTGTCCGATTGTAATGATTTTTTCACAGAACCTTAATTTTATGAATTGATATATTCAAGTGAAATTTGAGCGTTATCAAAAAACTATTTTTTACGAAAATCGCAATTTTACGACTTTTTTCGATTTTTTAAAATTTCTTCGGCTTATAACACCTACATGCTTTATCCTATTGTAATGATTTTTTCACAGAACCTTAATTTTATGAATTAATATATTCGTGTAAAATTTGTGCGCAATCGAATAATTATATCTTATGAAAATTTCAATATTACGATTTTTTCCTTTTTTAAAATTACGATTAATTAAAAAAATTAAAAATTTAGGTTAATTTTTTTAAATAAAATTTAATTTTTAAAAAATCTTCAACTTAGTAATGATTTTTTCACAGAACAACAGAAAATCTGCATAACACATGGCAGCTCAATGCACCAATTACGCTCATCCAACAACGCGGCGGGACTTAAGCGTTTTCCTAGTTTTAAAACATAAGGGCATTTGAAAATAACATTTTTCCATGCTCTTTGTAAATTGCACTGTCGTTTGTTTTGACAATTACTTATTAAATATTGTTCAATACACTAAGAAAATCTAAATCTTCATATGCGTTACACTTCAATGTAAGTGCATATGGCAATAACCATCAGCTGCTAAATGCATCACACTTATAATTACTTCATTAACCAACGTGAAAGTAACCGTCGTATGACTTCATCAACACCATAATATAATGAACAGCTGCTTTAAATTCTAACGACAACGTTTGTGAATAGTAATTGCATATTTCTATCTATATTCATTAGAAAACAGTGTTAATATTGCTTATCTTCGTTGAATGGCATTACGTTCGGCGTGCAAGTAATCTAACTACCTGCCAAAAGATGCATTAACCTATGATTTAATGTATTTCGCTCGAAATAGTTGGCATAGCTGAACTATTAATTGAAGCGTGAGGTATGAGTGGTAGGTTGTGTGGTAACGAGTACTGCGCACGCAAGGACGTGCATAGTGTTCTAAACAAGCTAATGGCGGGCACAGCTGCACGGTAAACGAGGCAGCCAAGATCACGGCTAATCGTGACGTCTGTGCAAGATAACGCACCGAGCGGGGAGATTGGCAAGGGTGGTTTAGTTGTTTGGTTGGGTACTTATTAAGATTTGTGGAATAATTATTGTTGACGTGTTCTGTTTTGGACTACGTTCAAGCGGATTTGTTTCATCTGTAAACTATATCTATCTATTATATAGCCTACTCTACTTATACTAAAAATAATTTATTAATTTTTCTATTACCGGTACGATGTTAAGGTCAGTAAAAGTATTGTTTAATGATTGAAAGCAACAGAGAGTAGTCTTTAATTATGTCATGTCCGTAAATTAATGAAGGTAAAAAAATATGCATGCAAATATCAATCAACATACTTACACTTAAAAGTACACTTTTTTATTGGATTGCGCTATGTAAAAATATTATTTTATAATTGAAAGCAACAGTGAGTGTAGTCTAAGGATGTCTTTGGTACGTAAAGTAATCGCATGCAAAGTAAGCAATGTAGATTTAAAGTCGCGTTGATTCCAGTTATTGCAAAACTTAACAATTTCCTTCAAGACCGAGTTCATAATTGATTGATTGGATATTGCTTAACGTCTCACTAATGCACTTTGGGCTATTCGTATTTCGAAACGATGATTTGTGATGGATGAGGATGAGGTATGAACAGAAGGGAAGAGGGGAAACCCGATACCAGCACGTAGCATAATCCTTTCGAAAAGTACCAAGGGGACCTTCCGAAAAGACGGTGTAACCTTGACAGTAATAGGTTCCTCCACTAACCCGGACTGCCGAGCAGATGTCGAGGAGAACGAAGTCGTTACACTAACTATCGAACCCTCCATCTGCTCTCTAACCAACGGTATACGTGAGTTTCAAGGCAGAGCGGTCACACACTCTACCGCTGACCATGCCCGAAGGCTGCTTAACTTACGGTGTTCGAGTGGGAACCGGTTAAACGATCTCAAAGCTTGTACAACACGTGATTTCAAACAATCTTTTCGTGTTATTTCACTCTGTTGGTAGAACATTTACATGTATTTACATAGTATGTTGTGATTTAAAACATGTACCTATTTTTAATAAACACAATGACCTCACTTTAGTTTTATTGCTACAGTTATATGTTAATTCGAAACATTTCAATCAGTTGTGGACTTACTTGTTTCCTGCTAATTATTTGTCACTTCGATGTCAGTGAGTATAAAACACAGTTTCAGCAAGAAGTCATTCATTTCACTCAGTCACAGTATTGCATTGTTTAGTAAATACAATATTGTTATAAACAATAATATGTGTAACAATAATGGTGCAATATTGGTCAAGTATAGTTTACAAAAAATAAGTTAATTGAAACAACTTACAATGTAATAAGATTTCAAGGTCACGTGCTATAATAACATAATAAAAGCCCAACGGTTTAGCCTACATATTAAATGGCGCGAAACATTGCACTGCTAAGTATAATATGAAATTGCAGTAGAAACAGTTATTTTATGTAGCCTGTTGCTATTTTTTGTTACACATTCACATATAAACATACACACACAAATAAACTAGAATAGGTCGTGTATAAAATATATATGGAATACACCACAGCATTCCGAACACTACGTGTGTTTATTTAACATTCGTTTATCTGTCCAGAAGCACTATATTTATATTACAAAAATGTAGGTCGATATTAATTATTTTAACCTGGTACGTGGATAATTAGTTTTCAAGAAACAAAATCATTTAAGAAAATAATTAATTTAAAGTCCGCTTCAACAAGGATATATAAAATATGACCTTCCGAAGTAAAGTAATTTCAATCTTTCGAAACTTTCGAAATTGCATTAAAAAGTTACATCCATAAAGTGTACCACTAATATGATTATGAGATGAATGCAATGGACCAACCCTTTCTCTAAAAAAGTTGCTAGAGTTAACTGTTACCAACATGAAGGGTAGCTTAAAAAGTTTGTATTTCTTTTAATTAAGTAATGCTACAAGCAGCATATGATTTACTTAATATTTCCAACGCCTGTGGCCTACAGAAAAAAAATATGGAAAGATAAATAAGGGTTAGCAGCGTTTTTCGTTGGTGCAGCAATTCGCAGTTAAAGGAATGGGAACTTATGCTAAATAAATCTTACGCTAAAATGGTAACACCATTATTATATATTTTTTATTAATAAACAGCTCGCATTTATTTCATATAAAGAAGTGTGTGCTTAGTATTCGCACGTGATATGTGTTACAAACGCTATACGAAGTACTCAGCAGAGTCATGTTTTTCTCGTTACCCCGCATTAATCGCCAATGAGGATCACGAATAATATTATCTATTTCTACATTATTGTCGCCAACGTATCAGTGAAATTGAGCATTAAACTTGTTTGCTATGTCAAATAAGCAATTAAATAATTCTTGTCGTGACAGTAACTGTTAATAGCGATGATCAGTTAAAACAAGAAATAATGCTAATTTCCTCCAACGCACTTGGCAATAACGCCAACTTACTTGCCTGCATATCTCATAAAGAAACTCTATGTCCTATATACATGATCTTTATAGCATATCTGTAAGCCCAATTGTGTATTAAACAGAATAAATCTAAGTCTGATGCATAACTAAACAATTGCATGTTAAGTTCACAATTGATCGAATAAGTTGCAATAAACAATTTTAAGAGAATTCTAGCAATCTTTACATAACTGACGTGCTATGATTTGGATTTTAATACGAAGATATTAATTAATAATAGATTTGTTTTATTGTACCATGCAAGATATACCGCATTATATTTTAGTTATATATTATTGTTATATATTATCTATGTTGGAAAATATCTGTTCTATCAAAACAAACTGTTGTTTGTTAAATACATATTTATAAAAGTCAAGTTAATATCATATATTATGTCAATATCAATGCATCATAATTTTTTTGCTGGTGGTCATGTGGTCATGAATATTAATATTGTTTATATTTTGTATACATGATTCTAGCTATGATCTTGGTCAGTATGTTGTCCTTGGTTATCAATTATAATGCCACAAAACATCAATATATGTTTTTTTTTACATATAGCGCTAAACAGAGGTGCCGAATAATAGATTTAAAATCAAGGTAATTATGATACATTTATTCTGTCTGCTATCGATCTCTTGCCCCCGAAAAGAGTATTTCTTCAGCAAGGGTTGTCCCATTGAAATCCTAATTTCGTCTTCACTCCGTCCTAAGGACGTCGAGTTGGTAGGGAACTACTATAAACAAACAAAGCAGGTCGCGTAATCCTACCTGAGCCATTTTGACGACACCCGACGCCAGCGTCTCGTTGAGATTGCGACGGTGATTCGCGCCGAGGGTGGCGGAGGCGGGGGTGCGGAGGATGGTGCGCCGGAAACAGGAGCCATCGGGGAGATCATCGTATTCTTCTGAAACAAGGAGGGGTTCTCGTTATTACCAACACAACGAGCTAACACGCAATCTGGACGCGGTGTTTACTGCTTAGCTTTCAGCATGGGAACTCCGGACTTCGCTGGGGAGAAGTTGTACAGACATAGTAGTGAATTGACTTATTTATGTATTTAATATCTTACATTTTTCAGTAATTTAAAATGATTTATCAAAAATACAATAAAGAATACAACAAAATTATACGAGCTATTAGCAGTATTTGAATAATTTACAAAATTATCAAAAAACAAATTATTGAACAAGTATATACGAACACGTATTTTGTAATTCAGTTGATTTATTGAGTTTGTCAATATTGCAATGTCGTATATTCTAATAAAATAGTTTAAATGATCAAATAATCATTTGACTAGTATGAATGATTTTTATTTAAATAACTTGCTTTTGCAATAAATTGAAATCATACAAATTAATACATTTTGTCACGACTTGCTTATAGGTTATCGTCACAATATAATTAGAGCATTATAGATGATACGGTTATAACTTTGCGAATAAGATACTAACTAAACATATCTAGATCGACTCTCAGTGTGCCAGCAACAGTCACAATTTGTCATGTCAGTGCATCAAGGATAGGAATAGTATTTTACATAGAGAGATGCATTGCGAAAATGCAACCGCTTATTTTGCATTCTAAACCGAGTTTCTCTACCGCATTTTGTATTATAGTCGATAAAAGAATATTGATAGTTAGGTTCGACACAGTTATATTTTATTTCGTTTGAAAGTGTGTTGTTTTTTCAATCAGACATTCCATTCCAGTAATGCAATATCACAAAATGTATCCAACAATATTCACAGCACAATTTCCCTAGTTATAATTTAACAGCGACACACTTCCATACTATTCCCTTACAACTTTAACTATTCTAATCAGAAGTTGCCATAGATAGCGATATGGATTAATTACAAATGAGCGTGAAGTATGCAAGACATGATTAATAACCAGATGTACGAATGTTGAGAACGATAAATTGAGTTTTTAGCTTGGAGTGTCTTGAGCGGCTAATTTGCTACCTTCAAGCTGTGCAGATGTTTCTGTGTCTTCAAGCTATTTCTGAAATGAGTAAAATTATGTATAATAATTTGTCAAACTAACAACTAACAAGTACGCTACTTTGAAATACAGTTTACTAATACAGTTTGAATAATGAGCTAAGAGTAAAACGTGTTCGAAGTTAATTTCTACTTATGTGTTTGGCTTGATGTTACAAACAGAAGACCGACGTGGCTGTTGTTCAGGATATTCAGGAACTTTAAAGTGACAAATATCAAATCAAATATAACTCGCAAAATATTTGACAAAAGAATCTGCCAAATTTCATCAAAATTAGAAATACTTCAAGACGACTTATGGCATTGAATTATAATTTTTTAAATTTAGATTTGACTGATGTCGGCCGAAATGCAATGTCAGATTACGGTGATACCGCTCTGATGATGCTTCAATCGAGATTTTGATTTTAGAAGCATCTTCATTGGTGAATATATTAACAATTTATTGACTTTATTGTCGTTTTTGTGTTGTTCTGCTGTCTTTGCCCGGGACACATAATATATCTGGTGATAATTATTGGTTGAGGAGCTACCAAACCATAGCATTGATCGCCTCGAAAATGTTGCCCTTTTCCCAAAGTCGTCTATCTTTGAAGCGTATACCCCTATGTGTGAGCATGCTCCTTGCTGCCATGTAAAAGTAGGAAAAAGGACCTACTTCAATAAAATATGATCGGGGAAAATAAATTGCAAATTTTTTATATCGGTAATAATTACAGTAGTTTAAATTGTGAAACTTACATATTATGCTACCTACAATAAACACTATACAGTGAATTAAAGAAAATAAATTAATTCTGTTCAATTATTTCATTTTTAAAGTACAGTGTACAGAAAATCAAATTATTTATTGCAGTATTCACCTGCTCTAAAAGTTTCACCACTAAACAGTAAAAAGTCTATTCTCGACATAAACATACCAGTAGAAAAAGGATATGTTCCCAAACTTCCTATCGCTATAGTTATTATCAAGGGGTAGAAATGTGCCAGTAGTTGGAACTTGGAAGGACGGCTGAGTTATAGCTGTATGTGGCTCGTTGGCACGGATATAACATGGCTAGAGGGAAGCTACCCAGGGCGGTGTTTTGATCAAGGGGCTAAGAGTGGATTGATGTGGATGGCGTCATAATGAGGTTGTTTGTCGCCCGACTATGAATAGACGAGATGACAAGGAACAAAGACGACGTTTGTCAAGATCGTGGTGATAAGCTAATGAGAAAACTACCCTTGTTAGTGTGTTGCTTGCAATTTATGTTAACACACCCAGTAAGGAATTTGGCACTGTGATTAGAGCCCTCTAGGAATGTTCAGGGACGTTTAAATGTCTGAGTAGGTGTTAATAACTCCGCAGACATTAACTTTTTGTAATACATGTGTGAAATAGTAATACATCAAATAAAATAAATAACCACAAACATTTATCTCATTTTTAAACGAGGGAGCGGAGCGACCGAGTGTCTCCATTCAATTCGAACGGCTCTCATTCTGTGATTCTGTCTGTCTGTTCTGTACGTCGAAAATCAGCCGCACCGCTGAACAGATTGGGCTGAAATTTTAAACAAACATCCGGTACGAGTTTACTGAGAACTGCTAACAAAATCAGCTAGATCCATTGCGATTCAATCCTACAATAAATAAAAATGTGATTTTTTTAAAATATCGATAGCATTTGTTTAGTAGCAGCTATCGGGACCACATCTACGTGGCTTGCATGGCATAGTGATAAGCATTAGCCTACCGCACGGAGGGTTGGGGTTCGATCCCGTTAGTTCGAACTTTTTTTTATTTTTACACACACATAATTTTTGAGGGGTTGTTAAATGGGAAATAAAAATTAGGTGATTTTGATTTACCTTGGAAATTTGTTAATGTTTTACGCTAATACATTTTGAACACGATTCGCATTTTAAATGTTCAATTTAAATAATAAGGGAAGCGCCAAAGTCGTTGTTTAAACGAGTGTGAGTGAGCCATGTGTTGAGTACCCGGTATCATTTCTCCTACTGGGCTAGATCCAGCCTTAGGTATAGGGGAGGAAAGGGGATGTTCCCGGGTACTCAACACTTGGCTTACTCACTCGTTTAACAACGACTTTGGCGTTTTCCTAGTATTCCACATAATTAAACGAGGGAGTGGAGCGACCGAGTGTCTCCATTCAACTCGAACGGCTCTCATTCTGTGATTCTGTCTGTCTGTCTGTACGTCGAAAATCAGCCGAACCGCTGAACAGATTGGGCTGAAATTTTAAACAGACATCCGGTACGAGTTAACTAAGAACTGCTAACAAAATCAGCTATATCCATTGCGATTTAATCCTACAATAAATAAAAATGTGATTTTTAAAATATCGCTTTGTTTAGTAGCAGCTAGCGGGACAATTTCTACGTGGCTTGCATGGCCTATTGGTAAGCATGTAGTCTACCGCACGGAGGGTTGGGGTTCGATACCCGTTAGCTCGAACTTTTTTATATTTTTACACCCACATATTATTTTTGAGGGGTGTTAAATGGGAAATAAAACTTAGGTGATTTTGTTTTATCGAGGAAATTTGTTAATGTTTCACGCTAATACGTTTTGAACACGATTCGCATTTCAAATGTTCAATTTAAATAACTAGGGAAACGCCAAAGTCGTTGTTAAACGAGTGAGTGAGCCATGTGTTGAGTACCCGGTATCATTCCTACTACATCCTTAGGTATAGGGGAGGAAAGGGGATGTTCCCGAGTACTCAACACTTGGCTCACTCACTCACTCGTTTAACAACGACTTTGGCGTTTCCCTAGTTAAACGAGGGAGCGGAGCGACCGAGTGTCTCCATTCAACTCAAACGGTTCTCATTCTGTGATTCTGTCTGTCTGTCTGTACGTCGAAAATCAGCCGAACCGCTGAACAGATTGCGCTGAAATTTTAAACAGACATCCGGTACGAGTTTACTGAGAACTGTTAACAAAATCAGCTAGATCCATTGCGATTTAATCCTACAATGAATAAAAATGTGATTTTTTAAAATACTCATAGCATTTGTTTAGAAGCAGCTAGCGGGACGAGATCTGGGTGGCTGACATGGCATATTGGTAAGCTTCTAGCCTACTGCACGGAGGGTTGGAGTTCGATACCCGTTCGTTCGAATTTTTTTATATTTTTATGCCCACATATTATTTTTGAGGGGTGTTAAATGGGAAATAAAAATTAGGTGATTTTGTTTTATCTTGGAAATTTGTTAATGTTTCACGCTAATACGTTTTGACCACGATTCGCATTTTGAATGTTCAATTTGAACTAGGGAAACGCCAAAGTCGTTGTTAAACGAGTGAGTGAGCCATGTGTTGAGTACCCGGTATGATTTCCCATACTGGGCTAGATCCAGCCTTAGATATAAGGGAGGAAAGGGGATGTTCCCGGGTACTTAACCCACTTGGTTCACTCACTCACTCGTTTAACAACGACTTCGGCGTTTCCCTAGTATTTATACCACATGACAATAACGGGTATATGGGAGAACCCAAAATAGGAAACTCAGTTACATAATCAACAAACTAACGTTTAAGAAGAACCACAAATAAAATCGTTTAATCTTTGATGTACCTATGTGGAGAGTACAGAAAAATGTACTTAAAATTTGATATGCCTGCCCTCTTGACCCCAAGGGTCACCAAAATCTTTATGCATCATCCTTGTGAAGGGGAATGTCAACAAAACTCACTGTGTGCTACACACGCTCAGACACGAGAGAAAAGTGATACATGTAGGGGAACTTAGTAATACGCTAGTTTATTACTTAGATGCTCCTACTCGACGCTCCTATTATCGCAATGTTATACTATCGAGACTATGAGCGGTGGTAGATCAGGATTAAGGATTCAGTAAATCGTTGCCTGACGTAGGGTCGAACGTACGTCCCTTGGATCCGCTTTAGATCCACGGACGGTTGCTATAGCAATAAGGAACTTGTTGGGGTAAATGCCAAGGGCAAGAGTCGAGCGAACACGCATGGAAGAACTGCACACCGACGCATCTTACTCGTATCCTGACAGTCAATGCCAGTGGGATTGTTTTTCTTCGAGAACAACATTCATGAGATAAAATCAGTACTTCTCTGAGAATTATGCGAAACTCAAATCTAGGCAAACAAGGTAGTGACACCCACGTGAAATCGACATTGATCATATCATTGAAATGGGACTTGCATTATATTGCCATACAAAGGACAAGTACCAGGTTAATTCCGATATATTATTATTCGAAGTACAATTTTACATAAATACAAATTTTAAAATTGTGGTGACACAAACTTGCCATGCACATTTTCCTGCACAAACTGTAAACGGATCTTAATCGTCACAGCTTGACATGCCATAAGGTGGACAAGAGATCGTTGATTTAATTCACATACGTTTCTTGTACATTTGACGTTCGTTGAAACAATATTTATCATGCCCAATGATTTTTTGTCTGGAGGTTATTGGATGAGCGAACGAAGATTCCATTTCACTACACTGGAGAGAAAAAATCCGGAATGTTTTTCTTCTTCTCTTTTTTGTATTTTTGTGTGTTTGTTAACACGATTCCGGCTAAACCGATACTCCAATTGCAATGAAATTTTTTGGAAGCCTTCGAAATCTCAGAGCTTAGAACTGCCACGTTTTTGAGCGCAATCGAAAAATTATTTCTCATAAAAATCGCAATGTTACGATTTTTTTTGATTTTTTAAAAATTTCTTTGACTTATAACACCTACATGCTTTATTCGATTGTAATGATTTTTTCACAGAACCTTATTTTATGAATTTATATATTCGTGTGAAATTTGAGCGCAATCGAAAAATTATTTCTATGAAAATCGCAATTTTACGATTTTATGATTTTTTTTTCTTTCTTCGACTTGTAACACCTACATGCTTTATCCGATCACTAGGAAAACGCTTAAGTCCCGCCGCGTTGTTGGATGAGCGTAATTGGTGCATTGAGCTGCCATGTGTTATGCGAATTTTCTGTTGTTCTGTGGAAAAATCATTATAAAATTGAAATTTTTTAAAATTATTTAAATAAAATAAAAAATTAACTTTTTTTTAATTTTTTTTTTAAATTAATCGTAATTGTTTTAAAAAAATCGTAAAATTGAAATTTTTATAAGAAATAATTTCTCGATTGCGCTCAAATTTAACAATTATATATTAATTCATAAAATTAAGGTTCTGCGAAAAATCATTTCAATCGGATAAAGCATGTTGGTGTAATATGTTAAAGAATTGTTTAAAAAAAGAAAAAACCCGTAAAATATCGATTTTTATGATAAATATTTTTTCAATTACGCTCAAATTTCACAAGAATATCTTAATTAATAAAATAAAGGTTCTGTGCAAAAATCATTATAATCGGATAAAGCATGTAGGTGTTATAAGTCGAAGAAATGTTTAAAAAAATCGAAAAAAATCGTAATATTGCGATTTTCATGAGAAAAAAATTTTCGTTTGCGCTCAAAAACGTGGCAGTTCTAAGTTTAGAGATTTCGAAGGCTCCATAAAATTTCATCGCAATCGGAGTATCGGTTTGCCGGAATCGTGTGGAAAAACAGACAAAAAGACAAAAAAAAAAGAAAAGAAAGAAAGAAAGAAAAAAAAAACATTCCGGATTTTTTTCTTCAGTGTAGCAGAATGGAATCTTCGCTTCGCTCGCTACGCTCATCCAATTATGATTTTTTCACCGAACTTTAATTTGACGAATTAATATATTTTTGTGTAATTTGAGCACAATCAAAAAATTATTTTTTATGGAAATTGCAATTTTACATTTATTTTTATTTTTTTAAAAATTTCTTCGACTTAAAACACCTATATGCTTTATCCGATTGTAATGATTTTTTCACAGAACCTTATTTTATGAATTTATATATTCGTGTGAAATTTGAGGTTAATTGAAGAATAATTTTTAACGTGTATCTTAATTTAATAACGTTTTTTAAAATTAAAATTACATCAAGCAGGCGGTGACCTAACCAAAGAACATCCAAAGAAACTCGTGTGTCCTATGGCCCGAATTTTTCATTGTTGTCTCCAATATTGTTCTTTGGTAGCTTCGCAAACGCTTTTTCAGGCGCGTTGTTAGATGAGCGTAATTGGTGCATTGAGCTGCCATGTGTAATGCAGATGGTATTTAAATTGATTTCGTTTTCCCATTGCTATGGCCTGCGAGACACGCTTGGTAATATTGTTTTAATTTTTACGACGACGACATGAGAATCAGGGGCGCGTCAACCACAACACACATGGCAGCTCAATGCACCAATTACGCTCATCCAACAACGCGCCTGAAAAAGCGTTTGCGAAGCTTCCTAGTTTATAATCATTGTGATGCTCAGAGTGATTTCAAATCTATAAAACATAGTAAAAAAAAAATACAATAAATGTTTAAAAAAATCTAAACTCAGTGTTTTTTAACACAAACATACATTAATTTTTGTGCCATTTGCCAATTTTAATCAGTATAGTAACTGTTTGTACCATACTCAGCTTTTATGTTTTGTACGGAAAAGAATGCTGGTTTGCACTGAGTCCGCGTTTAAATCATAAGAAAAGTTACATAATAGCAAAGCGTTTATAAGAATATTTGTATTAGTTTGCCTACACTTACTTGGTCTACCCCCGAAAAATAGTCACAAATATGAAAAAGAATAATCAAAACAGTTTAATCATTTTCACAATTCTTTATTTTAAAACGATAACAATTACAAATACATTTCTCCTATTACTAAAGATAGCACAACCAAATTGATTATAGACGTTTCTTCTGATGCAAATAACTACAGGCCTACAAGCTTATCTTCTGTTAACATCTATTGAAAAACTTCAGTGATAACACCACTTTCCTCGCCAACATTTCCCTCTGAATTCCGTTCTTTATCAAAGCCCGACGAACTGAGGTCACGAACCCGTGAAAACCGGCGGTCTATCCAGACTTCACCAGACATTTCTCATTGACGCATTCTCCTCCAATCTCCATGTCACTTCCTTACTCCGGAATTTCTCAATACCGATCTCGTTCTCCCACATGAGATGCCATGGCTGGAAGCAGCGGAACTCTGTCAAAGCGCGCTTCAATCGCGTAACATACATTCTTTTACCTTTTGTTGTTGTAAGTTAACACTTACTGTGGAAGTAGATTTTGTAGACGTGAGTGGCCAAAATAGAGTGCGAAGATTACCGTTATTTTGCCACGCATGTCTCCACATTCAAATCTAATGCTGGAGGTGCCAAATATATGAATATTCCGATTTTCTAGAGGGCTAGACTCGCTTTCCTAACCCCCTGGATCACCAAAATAATTTTGTTTCATCATTTGAAAGACAATTCCAACAAAAAAAAACATGTCAATCGGAGATTATGTAAAGTTTTTATCGTCCGACGTGACACACGCTTAGATGGAAGGACTGCCGACAAAAAGTGTCACTGTCTAAATACACAAAAAAAGTGACCAAACATTATAACATGTATACACCAATACAAATTTGGGTAGATCTCTTTTTTGGCGGCGAAGCCCTCCCCTATAAAGCGTATTTCCATATTTTCTTCGTCTCACAATCAGAACAGTACATGACTTCCTATTCACATGCGTTCAAGGTGGATCAAGGTGGTCAAGGGTCAGAGTTTCATGCGTCGGGGTATTAGGAGAATCAGGAGGTGCAAGGGGTCAGAGGGTTTTGTTAGATCAGGGAGCACCGGAGGAATCAGTTTGAAGATGTCTAGGAGAGATATTAGTTTAGGATATATATAGCTAGGTCAGCATTGTACTTCAAAACCCGACACACAAAGATTCACAAAGTTTGAAGAAATAAATTATATGGCTAATATCTTGGATTTAGATTCAATTTTTAAGTAACTTCACCTAAAAACGTTTGTACATCGGCCAAATCCTGTGGTTTGTATATTTTTATGGTACACAAAAATAAATAATGCATTGAATGCTCTTGGAGGCCGCGACAATACGGCCTAAAATTATCACTTTAAATTTGCTCCCCCCCCCTCCCCTGAATGTGGAGTATCAAAATTTTATGATTCAACCTTGTAGAAGTATTTTTGTAATAAATCCAACAGTACATAAATCAGACAGTCGTTGTTTGGTTTATTATCGTGAGACGGAACGGACGACCGTTAGACTGCAAAAATATGCCAATTCGGGAGCTAACTGCGCCCTATCATTAATAGTTGGAATCTTAGTGTAGCGTAACTTCTAGCTTAAGATTGGAATGTTTAAACTCTTAATAAATCAATATTATTTAAGGAATTTTATTAATTCATTTACAATGAGATTTGATATATTACTCTATCTCTACCAAACATACATCTGTATAACACGATTTGTAGACGAATTTTCAAAACATCATAAACCCTATAAACTTTCCATACATTTTCCTCTGAAACTTAAATTTGACGCCTTCATTCAGAATCGATTTAATATGGAATAACATTCTATTTTGAACACGACAAATGTTCACACTCTAAATGAAGATCAATTTATTCAACAAATGTACTAACAAATTAATATGTTAATGATTTGAAATGATGACAATGTTCTACCAAACATATTTTTTGTGTTGATATTAATTCAAGTACGATTAACAAAAATTCAAATCTAATCATGCTAACATTCAATCCAAAAGGAATTTAGACGACAACCTAGATCAAGATAGAATATTCAATTAGTGTCATTCATCAGAATTTATATAATTCTGATATATGATATAACTTTTTAATTGTGTAATTATTGAAAAAATTTTGTTATAGTTATGAATCAATCGAGGCAATCATTTTCCATTTTGTAAAAGTTGAAATTTTGTTTTAAATTCGTATGTTTTTTTCATGTCTGAACCAAAATGGGATATAAGGATCGACAAATAAATTAAAACAGATAATACTCGTAGAGACTTGAAGATTTATTATGAGATTCATAAATATAATCAATAATTATGATTTATTGAATTGTGTGATAAAAGAGTGTTGGTCTACTATTTGTTACTACAATTTCTTTTTAAAAAAAGTGGCAAAAACTGATTGTTTTTTTTACAGTAGTTTATTTTTAGTACAAATATAATTGGTTATTATTACTCTTGATATGTTTGGTGTGATATCTTCGGAGAAGTAACTGTAAAACTAGGTGATATGTGGTTGACCTATGTTAGCCAATTTTGCATTGACTTCGAAACTTGTTGTATAGCCATGCTGCCCTATGCTTTGTGTGGGATATAGTAGATTTTGTAAGATTTGTCGATTGGTAACTTGCTATAAATTCTACTATGCCTTTGTAATATTTTTATTTTGAACGTATAACAAAGAACATATCACTTCTAATATATGGAATAATTTATGGTGTGCTTCTTCACAAGGATCGACCGTTTCTTGCGGTTGCAATTTTTAACGAATTTTCTTTCAATATGTAGTGAAAAATAATGATGGAGACCAACGAATATAAAATTTACTAGTTATATTGCAATGAAAAATGATGTTGTGATTGAAACAACAAACACGATTTTTCTGCATCCAGATAAGTTGTGATCGACACTCGTAATATTGTGTGCGTGTATTGTGTTTGATTGATATTATTCATTCATTTATTTGCAAAATGCGTGAAAGAGGGTGTTAATATTAATCATTGCTTGCGCATTGAATGATTGATTCTGATCGATAAGCTATAATCCATGATTGTTACATCCAAAGAAAGCTATATTGGTGTACAAAATATAATAAGAACTTATTTTTGTGTTCAACTTGTTTTTATAAAATGAGTCATATTAATTAAAAAACAATAGGAACCAAAATTCAAAAATATGTTTATTACATAGTTTGCTATTCTTACTCTTCACACACCTTCTTCGTCTTCGTCTTCGTCTTTAATCTCGTCTTCGTCTTCGTCTTCGTCTTCGTCTTCGTCTTCGTCTTCGTCTTCGTCTTCGTCTTCGTCTTCGTCTTCGTCTTCGTCTTCACTTACAACACTACAATAGAACATGAACACACAAAATAAAAATAAAATAATAAATACATAAAAACACAAATCAATACGTCATGGAATGACATGGAGTGATCGTGACAATTAAAAATGTAATCATCATACGGTCATCATTACACAATAATATCATGACTTATAACAAATTCAATCACATAACCGATCGCTTTACATATTATTCCAGCCAAGTAAACTCCAATATAAATAAACCCAAGTAGGTACATACATACCGAATCATTTAGTATCGAATGAAAAACAAACATATTTTATACCAAAAGTGAATAATTAATATGGATGGGTATAAATATACATTATATGGTGATATACAAGTATGTTTGTGTTGGTTTTAATTCAGTTATTCAATTGTGAATTATTTACTCGTGTTAATCCTTTAAATAAAAAAATACGAAAGAAAACGTTTTCTGACAATATCTCAAAGATTAGGTTTGTATATTTTCATCCGCATCGATCGTACTCTATTTTTGTTTTTTAATATAATAAGTACATGAAAAACCCTTATGGGTTTGAATATAAACTCACATTATTAATCAATTTAAAAATGTCAAACCCCAACAAACAATATAGATTTTCAAAATTAGCAGCAGAGTCTAATAAACAAAATTTCTACAGCCAACACTCTCGTTCTTTCAGTACGAAACGCAAACCAAATTGTATTGGCAATTCCATTGTTTAAATCACCGAAGTCAGCTCTACATATTGGAAATACCATTCCCTGCATTCAAACTTTTTGTCGAATATACGATCGAACGTTCAATATGTTACGTCGGCTTGACATATAAAATGGTACGTCCTCTCATTCCGACGCCGATCGACGCTTCACACCCGGGAAGACGGCGAGAGAGTCGAGTCGCCCCCCCCCCGCCCCCCGGCGTCTTCCGAGTCTGAGGAGCTGTCACTGAAAAACCGAGCCGTCCACACGGACACCGGAAGCCGCCGCTCTCCCGAGGGAGGGCTCTATTGGAACGCGAATCTAAGCGCGTTTATATGAACAGAAGGAGCTGTCTCGAAAGATTCAGACTCCGTTGTGTAGTAAATTGTGGGGTTTCTTTACCTCACTCTGTCAACTGTAAGCGTGCAGGTGTTACTGCGTCTAGACGGTATCCAGTGTGTGTTGTATCACGCGTAGCTTGAATTACCCAAGTTCAACCTAGATGTATATGTGAACGTAACACCGTAATCGCTAATACCTGCCTAACACTCAGCCTATGTTGTTGCTTAATTCTTGGCACTAGATCTGTACAAAAATACGGGCATACAATCAGGGGCGTAGCCAGGATTTTGATTCGGAGGTGGGATGAATTTCGGGGTTTTTATGAAGAAATTTGTAGAACTGCACACGAAACTACAATTTCGAGAAAAGTACGTATCCTGGTACAATGGGGGATCTAGGGGGACGCCCCCCAACCAGTGCGGGTCTGGGGCGCAGGCCCAGATTTATTTTTATTTTTAACATTGCAAATAGTGGCTTTTTTAGAATGCTTTTGTCGATAATTCACAAAATTGTAAAGATCCACATACTGTCAGTTTACAAAATCTTGCCATATGTAGTGCCTTCATATGTATGTCACATAGTACACAGTGCTATTTAGTATTTTTATAACCCCTCTTCTGATTTAGGGGGGAGGGGGCGGACACCCTGAATCCCCCATCGCTTCGCCCCTGCATACAATACACTCAAGTTTAATCTAAGCTAATTAATTTTGATTGCCCTATACTTACTTTGATTGGACAGCACCTGCACCGCAAAGTTATCAAGTATTATTTTTATAACATTGTTGGTATAATTTGGTTGCCGAGCTTATGTACCCGTTCACATCTTTGTGATGTCATAGACGTCATTCATAGACGAGTGAATCGTGCTCAACCAACGAACCCACGTAACATAGTAAGAATATTTTCAAATTCCGAAAGTTGGTTCTGCATATATGAAGAAAAAAAGAAGAAAGGAAGGTTTATTTCGGAACCAATGTTTTTATTCTACTATACCTGCCCTATCGGTCGGTAGAAGGTCTGCATAGAAAAGTTTTGTAAATTTATATTTCCGATTTAGAAGTTGCTTGACAGAGAACTTGTATGTATACAAAAATTGTACTTTTTGAAATCCCATGTTCAGTTACTTTTTCATATTCGTAAATCATTTGTTTCAAAACCATTCACCGTCCGCGGTGGCACATACATTTCGGGCGCTGGTCCGAAGCGTATGACTCTATTATGAGGACGTGGGCTCAAATCCCGCATAAGGCATGTTTTTTTTTAATCGTCCTTCATCGCCATCTATCAGCACTCGCCGTCTCAAATAGGCTTAGAGCATTAAGAGATATTAATTAAGCAACACAAATCATCATCATAATTGTATAATATTCCAAAACGTGTGGTCTTTCTCTTCAATTTTTCTTTTCTTAATTTTCCCACATACATATTTATCTTTGATAATCCAGATAATAATAATATAATGATAATGAAGATTTGTTTTAAGGACACACTATGGGCGTTTACGACTGACACACCACTTTTCGCTACAGCAGTTGCGCGTATATAGACTTTCACATCACAACCCCTGCCGAGTCAAGAGTGTCATGCGAGACTCCATTTCGTAATGTGAGTTCTGTTACGGTGTTACTGTAGCATACCTTTCCGTGTTGTTGAATCCGAGCTTTGTAAAAGCTTCTATAATATCCCTGTTTAAAACAAAGGGATCTACCCAAAGC
The DNA here is from genome assembly GCA_024449915.1 of Sweltsa coloradensis. Classification (NCBI taxonomy): domain Eukaryota; kingdom Metazoa; phylum Arthropoda; class Insecta; order Plecoptera; family Chloroperlidae; genus Sweltsa; species Sweltsa coloradensis. The sequence goes on along the minus strand of JAMZAV010001991.1, from coordinate 90,940 downwards.
AAGAGTGTGACAGAAAATAGTCAGACAAATTGAATTTCCGACATTGAGTTTACAGCGTTCTATACCCATATAGAAAGAACTCTGTATTGTGCCAAATACTCGAAGAACAAAGGTCTGTGACCTTGCTACACCTAGAAATTTAAAAGCTCGATAAATCTTCTGTAAAGTACAAATAAATCTCAAAACGTTTTGAATTTACATGATAGCTATAGCTTTGTAAAATAAAAGATTTAAATTGTAATTAGTTTATGCTTGTAAGTTCAATTATCGTTCTAAAAATACATTTATTTGCGTCAAGAAATATGGAATACAAACGGTTTTGTTTGATTGGAGAAGAGTCTAAATTGAAGCACTCGTCAAAGTGGTTTTTGAAACTGTATGTACAGTCAAATAAAACTGTCTTTACTTCTGTGAACGGTGAATTCAAATCGTGTGATAAATGCGTTACGGTTGTTTGGAAGCGTGAATCGTTCATCTGTAGCCCAAATACGAGCCGCCACCGGAGAGGCGTTCGTCTTTAGCTTTGATCCAACCCAAAGGTAAAACTAAAGGAAATTATTATTTGTTTGAAGAAGAAATCAGAAGAGCTGACAAGCAAGCAAGTCCCCGGAGGGAAATATCTTAAGTGGAAAATGTAATTTAACACGTTTTCTAAACGCAAAACGTGAATTTGCATAATTTGATCAGCTTTAGTCCGTCCGCGTTGTAGTAATGATATACGAAAGTTAAAACTTCAAGGCGACTATGTTAGGGATTTTTGCAGATATTTTCAAGTAGCCAAATAGGTATTATCTTTACGCGTTCCACTCAAATAAATCGAATTTTCTGTAATAGCACAAAGTTGGCGAAATGGAAAAATATTGAAGAATATATGAATAAATTGTACCATGTTTGGTATATTGTCAGAGCATGGACTTATAATACCGCCTTGTAAATCCATGGTCAGAGTATTGACTTTAAAAATATACAATAAACGGTGAAAAACGAGTAAATTATAATATAAATTAACTATTTATTATTGCAATTCAGCGAACGTTGGAAAGTTTCAACGTCGGAAGTCTATGTTTTCGAATATTAACACTGGAAGTCTGTGTGCGACAAAATAGGACGTTTGAAGACAATGTTTTCGACAATTTACGTTGAAAGTCTATGTATGCGACAAAATATGAGTTCGAAAGTACCAAAAACCACTTTGAATCATCATCGCTTTTTGTGATCTTCAAACACAAGCCGCTTTTTGTGATCTTCAAACACAAGCTTAGAAATATTTTTCAAATTGTTGATCGTGATAGAAATTCTATTCTAATGAACTCTTTGAAAGTTCCTAAATTAAATTCTGAATCATTAAGAAAGTCATTCTTGTACAGAGGAGTATCCTTTTTGGTATTTTCAATTTCTTATGATATTAGAAGCCAGTTTACTGAGCTAGGAATAGTACAATTTAAAAGTAAAATTGAAGCAATGATAATGAATCGAAGAACAAAGAAGAATTGATTTTTACTATTTATTTGTAGGCATTGTCACTGTGTTTATGTAATGTTTAATTTATATTCATATGTTCTTATTTATGATTTTGCTGTTCTCTTTGTTTTGTTTATTATTGCTTTGATTTTGATGTATTCAATGTATTTTCAATTGATATTTTTTCTGCCTAGATTGTCTGGTTGCCGCCCACTGGTGGAACTTGCAACTTGAGTTAGGTGTCCTGTATCATTGCTGTGATCAGTTTTTGACTTGAACAATTTTAAATAATTATATATCTGATATAATTATATATTAAAGTCAAGATCTTTTGTACTAAATTGTTATCAAGATTTGAACACAAGAATGATGGTTGAACACAAGAATGAAGATTCGCGTTCGGTGGTTTCTTCCGCGAAAGATTGATTACTCCCTGATTTGCTGTTCCTGATTTTTGGCAAACCTCATATTCGTTTGAGTGGGATCGTCTAATAAATCATTTTTTTTCTTTTCGTTTTTCTTTTTTAATGTTTTTTTTTTCTTTTTTTTCCTTTCCTTTTTTCTTTTTTCTTTTCTTTTCTTTTTTTTTTCTTTTTTCTTTTCTTTAATTCCCCACCCCCTTTTTTTATATATTCGATTCATTTATAAATTGCATTTAATATCCTTTTTATTTGTTATCAAATTTGTTGAGTATTTAATGCATTGTTGTAATATTACTATTTCAAATATTTACTTAAATGTAGTTCATTGTTGTGTCTGCATCTATGTAATTAGATTTATTTAGTTGTCCTCCTTTGTAAATCAGTTTTTATAACTGAATAGGATAGACGTTAAATAAATAAATAAAAAAATAAATAAATAACGATCAAAAACATGATGTATAATATATAGGGGAGCTTCCCCCGTAAGGTTTTCGAATACCTTTATCACAAATGGCTAGTATTATACTAAATAACCGAAAATTGTCGCCCACCCTATAGGCATATAAGGGTTTCAATTTTGAAAACGTATCATGTACAGAAATCATCATAAAATATACGTTTTATCAACCAGGGGCACGAACGCTGACTACTTCGAAACTTTTTGGAAACAGTGTATTTTTATATTTTTGTTTAAATCGGCTAGTTCATCTTCTATCCACAGATAGCCGCCTCGTTCTTCGAAATTCAATAACAGTATATTTGCTATCGATAGGGCTTTTCGACCAGACAGAACCGCTAGCCTGCAAGGTTTCAAATAAGATTTTACATTCTCCATGCAGTTAAGTTTCCAACTTTCCATCGCATTCGTCTTCAATCGAAAAGTCTTTAAATTGAGCTTTAGGTTAATAAATTGGCCCATAGAAATAACGCTAGCACCACATTTAATGTTTCAGTAAAAATCCTCTTGGATTTGCATTTAAAGGGTGCAAACCCAATTCGATCGTGACGAGCAAAAAAGGACGTTGGTCTCGAATCCCACCCCCGTCTGCAATGATCCTGGATTTGCGTTCAATCTTCAACCGCGACTTATGTTAGTACAGCCAGGGAAAAATACCTGCAATCGTAAAACAAACAATGCGTATGGCCAGACCACGCATTATGTGCGCCCACATATATACAGCTAGCAACAGTGTTGTGACTGGATAATTTATTTTTTATCTAGATAAAGATAATCCTCCAAAAAATTATCTAGATTAAAGGGTACTTAACCGCTAAACTCAAAAAATATATTTTATTCAGTCTAACTATTAATGAATTTAGCAATTTACAGAATAATTATTGGGGCCACTATGACCTCCCAAAAAATTGTCAAACATGACATTTTTAGAGCTAGGTCCCATCGGCAAAATCTCCCATAAGAAATAACATGGGAACGATCTTTATGCCCCGTGACCTTGGAGGATTTTGATCCAAAAAAATATTGGCCATTATTGACGTACTCGACAGCCTTTTCTGTAAATTCTCTATATGATGTTTTGTAATTTGGGCAAGTAGTTCGGTCAAAATATGCTGATTACCAAGATGGGGTGTGATTTTGGAATGCATATTTTTGCGTGTTTGAGGTATATTTGGGCACAGTTTCAAGATACGATGTTTTAAAGGGGCATTTTGGATTGGTACTATGCTCTAGTATCTATGTGGACCAAAAAAACAGCAGGTTAAAGCCGAATTAGGAAACTTACCAAAACACCAATTTTCGCCACTTTCTGGTTCAAGAAAATTTTAAAGATTCGTGTCAAATCACAGTTACAAGATATAATTTTTTAAGCGGTCATTTAAGTGTAGTATTGTGCTATAGATCACGTGGTAAAAAATAATTTTTGGGGTTTTTAGCCCCTTTAAGATAAAAGATAAAATGTAAAAACATTATCTAGATAAAAGATAATAGGTAAACATAACTATCTAGATAATTTTGTTTGGATAAAAGATAATAATTATCGCTGAAAAAGCAAATTCGTTTACCAGCGTTTGCCGCTATTTTCATATTATGCGGTTTCTATGAAAAACATATTGTAATAAACTAGTAGAAGTTAATTTTTATTTAAAAAGTAATTCGATATTATATTTTTTATTTATTATATTTTTATTATTATATATATATTTATTATTTTATTTATTATATTTAAGTATTGCACTAACTATTTTATCTAAAAAATCTAAAAGCTTATAAGCTTAGATAAGATAAACTTTATTTTATCTAGATATTGAAAAAGATAACCAAAAACTTATCTAGATAATATAATAGAAACAATATTTTATCTAGATAAATTATCTAGATAATTTTATCTATATAATAGTCAGGCGGCATACCTGGGGAATACTTCAATTTAAGTATAAAACCATGGAGCCAATCGAAAATTTGCCCAGGAACCCCTAAAATCAAAGATGGCATCCAAACATGGCCTAATTTAAAAAAAAAATATGGTCCTATGTTATTCATTTTCACTTTGCACACTTACTTTCAAGTACTGAATATAAATTTGAGATTCAGATTAACTTTTTTTGATCAGAAACCTCTCAAACTTAAAGATGGCGGCCAGAAAATCAAAGTTTGTCATTTTATTAACGGATTGGATTGAATTTCGGTTTCTACGCGTATATTGAGCTGCTAGTTTAATTTTGACTTAAAAAATATTCTGTGTGTGATTTATTGGTCATATAACCTAGAAAAAGTTTGAAAAGGGAAGAAACAACATTTTGTAATGTGATTATTTACTTATCACTGGTAGCCAAACCTATAAAAACACACTAGTACGTATTAATTTAAAAAAAAACTGTGGAATAAATTAGTGTTTGTTAAATACGTACTAGTGTGTTTTTATCAGGTTTGGCTACCAGTGATAAGTAAATAATCACATTACAAAATGTTGTTTCTTCCTTTTTCAAACTTTTTCTAGGTTATGTGACCAATAAATCTACAAAAATATTTTTACCTCAAAATGATACTCAGCAGCTCAATATAGTGTAGAAACCGAAATTCAATCAAATCCGTTAATAAATGACAAACTGATTTTTTGCCACCATCTTTAATTTTGAGAGGTTAATGATTAGAAAAAGTTAATTTGAACCTCAAATTTATATTCAGTACTTGAAAGTACATGGGTAAAATGAAAATGAATAACATAGGACCATAATTTTAAAAAATTAGGCCATGTTTGGACGCCATCTTTGATTTTAGTGGTTCCTGGGTAAATTTTCGATTGGCTCCATTTCCTTAAATCATCAGTAGGGTATGTCCTATCATCATGCCAAATTTCATGCTTTTATACTAAAATCCAAGTATTCCGTGGATATCTCCAGGTATGCCGCCTGACTATAAGTCCAACACTGCTTAGCAATGAAGACGGAGGAAAATCGATAACGAAATTAGTTAACTCTCAAAATACACACTTTATAGTCCAAACTGTTTACTAACAGAATTTAATTTATTGCGCTAATTTCAGGAATTTCTTTTTACCAAAAACCAATGACCTTAAGTTTTAAGATTTCCCTGTCCACAATATTATATATGCTTTGCACAAAAAAAAAAGTTCACAAAGTGATAGGGCTTACACTCTGATACAGTAAGTATGTTGTATTAGATTTGTTTAAATAATAATTTAACTATCATTGTCCTCCTGTGTCATGTAATCAATATTATTGAGATACATTAGAATTGCGATAAATGAAGTGAAATGAGCATTTCAAAAATACAGTATGCCCACATTCATCTTAATGTTACTTTTATGGAAAAAAACCTTCTGGGGTAAAATACAACCATTATTCCATGCAAAAAATAAAGTAAAATAAAACTGCAAAATAAAGCATTAACTTTTCAACTTTTGAAAGGGTAAACACAATGTGACATTTGCATGTCACGCCCATTACAAGAAAACATTCCCGCACAACTTAGCTTCCAAACGTACAAAAGACACGCCCAAAGCAATTCCATCATCCTGGCCACATTATCTCGTAGGTCACGTTGCATTTGAAGCTTCCAAGTTGGGTAAGTAAACAAATCCCACAAACGTTCGAGTGCAACTTTCTTTGTAGAATTCTACGACTACGCGGAGTAACAAGTGCATTCATCCCTTAAGTGAGAAGTTTAACTTTAGTTTCAAGTGTAATCAGAGAGTCTTGAGACCTCGAATGCTGCCGCCTAGCGGAAGAGCTTTGAACTTATTGTAATAATACAGGAACACAGACGCGACGCTACTCTTACAGATTCCTACAGTAACGTCACTAGACGTTTTCAAATCTGTTCTACTTTATTACTCTGGAAGAGTGTTCAGCATTATTCCGCATCACATACCACAGGGTATTAGAATGTAAGCTTCTGAAAAATAAACAAAGGCTCCTCATCTAAGTCGCACAATGTTTATGAAGCAGTGTTCAAGATATTGTTTATTTTCAGCATTTAGCTAAAGCGCATGCAAATCTATGAGATGGAAGTGCAGCGGTGGAATACCAAAGTCCCGGTGGCGATGCTGCTAAATGGCGCATGGAGTCGGGAAAAGTTATTGGACTTTGAAATTAGGAATCGAGGTTGGCTTCAAAGGCTTTCCCTGAGATATTGAATAAAAAGTAAAGTTATTGCCTCTTTTCATAAGGAATAGTAAAGCGAGGCAGTACGAGAGAAATCTTTGCCATTATCAGGGTAGATGGTGAGAAGTTTCCACGGGGGTTAATTGATTTCTTATATGTTCAGTGAAACCTTCTGAGAGAGGTGACTTTCTAGTAGGTCAAAGCTGACATATGGCTTGGCTCAACTATTTTTGGAACGGAACGCCTAACTCGGTATCCCATCTATCAATAGAAGAGGAGGTGTTATACTTCTCCAGAGTTTTATTGTCCCGATCATCCCTGAAGGATTGAACTCGCGTCCTCCACTCAGATCTTCCTCCAGCCAGAGGATTTATTTTAAACACTCATGCAATTAACGAGGCGTCGCAGAAACCAATTACTTACTTGAAATAAAATGGCTATTATTTGCTCAGTTGTATTTTCAAATGTAAAATTACAATCCCTGTTATAGAGTCCTGTTATGTGTGCCTAATGTTTTATCTGTGGAAGATAGCAATTATTATTATTATTGTTATTATTATATTGTATAATTTTGTATATATTGACACTATTATATAATCATAAAATGTGAAACTGTATTTTTAGGATTACTACAATCTTGATTTGTGGCCAAAGGAAATAAGATCAATAAAAAGCGTTGAATGTTTAAAAGTGAATGTCGTGAATATAGATAATGGAAGTAAATCCGATGAAGGTAGGGTGGAACTGATTAAAAATATAAAACATAACACATCAATTTATTAAAATTTTATTCCTAACTTTGTATTTGTACCAATGTTTTAAATTGTACCTGTGTTAACATTTATTTTATATCAACGATGTGCATTAATTTGATTTAAATGATTAAGAAATTTTGCAATAGAAAATATGAGAGATTAATATTAAATTGGTAACTAATTAATTTTGTAAAATATATCTAATGATAACCAGAATCCGTTTTTTAAGCTTGCAAGTTGGCAATTACATCGTCTGTCCCCACTAATTGTCTCCTGGTACCTTCACATTGCACCTCGGCATGTCATCCAGCACAGAACCTATCTCCAACAACCCGCCGTAACTCCTGCGTAGCTTTCACGATCGCCGCTACTTCACAAACAAGAAAACTCAGTTACAATCTGATGCTGTTACGCGAAACTTTTGATATTACCCAAATTAATGTTTCTGAAAGCAGCGGAATTGAGTTGCAAGACTAACAGCAATTACACTCGGGAAGAAACATCAAATTGAACTACTTATAACTTGCGCAACTTCAGGAAATCATCAGGGAAATTATTGTCTTTTTGTTCATTTGTGTGTGTTCTAGATTTTGTTGCGCGTACTATAATTGTAACATGCTCCCAAACAATCTCCAATCCTTATCATGCGGTTTACTTTTCTTCGACGTGTTAGCTATGTGTAGTAGAATTATTATTATCTCCCTCGATTCTGGTGTCGCCAGCTGGTAAATCGTGCCCAATCCGTTTAGGTGGTGTTTCTATTTAAAATAATGGTCTCCGGTTTTGCTCGGTCCGCTTTGTATTTCAGTCCACACCACACTGATAAGTAGTTATGTGACTGAGTCCATTGGTAGACTATAAATACGTTTAAAAAAAGGTTTCAAAATACAAGAAAGAATAGATAGGTCGATTGGGAGAAGATGGACGTAGCAAATATAATGAACTAACAATGAAATACCTTTTTCTTAAAAAAACCTCTACTTACAATTATTTAGTTGTGTTGATACTAGCTTCCTTACACATTAATAACCACGATTTAAATCGACGTTTTCTGAACAAAAGATTCAAATTGTTGTTCAAATTTCCTAAACGTGATTATTTCAATTTGTGCATGATCGTGATTTTTTAATTGTTCAAACGTTAAACATTAATTAATTAATTAAACATCGCTTTGAGCACAAAATTACCAACCCAATTTAATCCGTTTGTTTATTTGAACAAAGTAAACAAAGTAATCAAATAATATTGACTTTCATCATGTGTAACAGAAGCTAACCAAACGATTGAAAACCGGCCCTAATAATACGAAAAGCTTGTTCATTAACGTAAGTACTGTCGAAACAATCTCGAGTATGATAAACGAACACATTGTACAGTAATGATGAATCAAGTGACTGCTTGTACATAATGAAACAAGCTCTAACTGATGTACATTGTTTCGCCTGTAACGTGTGTTCGACTGATGAGCGGCTCTTGAGCCTGTATTGACTGTGGTCTAATTAACTACCATTGTAAATCGTTTTGGCAACGGATTGCGCTGCATGTTAAACCGAATGCCATCAATCAGAGCATCGATTTCGTTCCCACCGTTTCGGTTTATTTAACGAACGTACGAGTTAAGTTACGTTGAGTATACACCTACACTAGACCAATGAATGGCTTCACATCATTTATGAGAAAGAGAGTCGACTGAATGTAAAACAGATTGTTCTTGTAGTTATTTGTTGACTTCCTGCTAAATTTATTAAACGAAGATATTATTTATTAATTATTCAGCAAATACAGCTAATAAACATGCATTACACTTTGCTCTACGCAATTTAAATATGTTAAATTTTGAAAAACAAACTTTACAAATTTTATCATTTAATGTTATTACAAAATTAAAAATCATAAATTGTGGATTTTCTTAAAATTTGGCATCAGTGTGCTTTTCATATTGACGAAATAATGAAATAATAAACCTATTGTATCTTACTTTATTTATTTATTTATTTATTGATTGAATCCATGGACATGTACATGGTACACATATCGGATATATACATATGTCTAAACCGTTACATTTCACAAATAACAATAACAGATGACAAATAACAAATAACAATTAACAGATAACAAATACAAATTCAAAAGAATACAATAACAATTACTAAATTTCAATATGTAAAACTCTAAGTGGAGGATTTAGGAATTCGTCTAGAGAATAAAAATATTTTTCTAGCAAATACTTCTTAAGGTCAAATTGAATGATTTGGAATTTTTGATATCATTCTGGGAGATTATTGTAGAGAATGCGGCAAAGGAACGTAGACTACTTTATAAAATGCAATGTTCCAAAACGACCGGGAATGAAAATATTGGCTTACATTTCTTGTGTTGTGACTGTGATTGGTCAAATTGGTGGGAAAAGCTCAGGGTTTGGAATGGACAAAAGTCTGCAGCTGTTTGAATTAGAGTTGAAGTTAGGGTAAGAATACTAATTTGGAAAAGTATGTCCTAGCAAATGTCCGCCTAAGAAGAGAACCAGTAATTATTCTTTGCAGCTCTTTTTTGAATGATAGAATATTCGTTGAGCATGGAAGAACAGCCCCAAAAAAAGATACCATATAGTACCAAATTATGTATGTGCCTAATTTGTATTGTTACTATAACGGCATTTCGTGATAACCAATAGATAGTCCGCCATTGTAAAACAAATATAAATGAATTTATTTGTGCATTTATTTGGATACTGTTTAGTTTTGTAAACATGATATGAGTAAAGGATGAAGAGACATAAAATCACTCAAATATAACATAATGCCCAAAGACAGGTCGAATAACATGTGCTTGAATATTTAATAAATCAACGCTCCAATTTCATGAACATGGTTTTATAATCTTCCTGAAGATGTAGGCCTATAGTACAAATTTGTTGCATGTATTTTATGTTGACAGCAGTTATTATTGTTCCTACGTATCATAGACAACAACGTAATATTTATAAAAGCAAATAGATTTTGGTGCATAAATGCCCCCCCCCCCCCCCCCCCAATCAAGGAAATGTGTCTAATGATTTATATTTTGATTACATCAAGCAAGAGTATCACTAAACAAGGAAATAAGATGTATTGTAAATTTTTTAAAGGTTAAACATTATTTGGCACGTGATTGACATACGCACTAAAGATTTAATGGCAGGTATTACTCGTAAAATTTCACATATACAAAAAAGATTGATATTATATAACCCATAGCATGAAAACGATTAAATTGCCTTGTAAATATTTCATTTGATTTTTACGATAAAATCTAACTGCATAATTCGAACCTCAAGAGAAATAAGGAAGGGTATACAGTAGCACCAAAAGTTAAGAGAATGCCATGTTCAAATATGTACCAAAATTTTATATATCGCGTAATTTTTTCTTTGAATGTACACTAATGAACCTTGTGATAATTATGTGCAATTTGTATTCACTCTCTGTAAAACAAAGTTTCTACTTGAAGTGAGCAAACAAAATGTTAGTCTATTTTTCTTTAATTACGGTTAATAATGGTCTCCCGGGACGAATAGATTTACGTTAATGAGTGTGTTCTTTTCTTCACCCTATCACCCTAATTAAAAAGTTTGAATGTAATAGAGTGTTGGAACATTCCTTAACTTATTTAAAACTGTTATTTGATGGTTTTCAACCGAGTTTCAAGTTAAAGTATACGAGCGCTCATCATGAATAATAGATTGTCGGTTTCAGTGGCAGAGCGCGTTTATTGATCAATCAATCTAGTTTGGTTCGTCTTGAGTCGGGTGTGCTCTCTACAGAAGACGAGCTGTAATGCCTACCAAGGACGCAAGACACCACTAGAATAATAAAGTTCGAGACCACTCTTTATGCAAGCGTACAGAACAGTACACGAGCACGAATTTGTGAAATAATATTACTTTGTTTGTTTTCAGAAAAACAAAATTCACACAATATCAAGATTTATTCAACTCTGTTCCTCCTGAAGTTAAGTACAATGGTACGTCGTTTTAAGGTGACACAATGTTTTGAAACTTGATCCCCCGGTCGATGTCTGATATTATGAGAAGTTTTAGTTCGGCATTGCCCTTCGTGTGCGCGTGTATGTGGCGACCAAACTATACATGACTATCATCGAACTAGCTTGATTTGATTGCTCCTTCACAAAGTGCATTATATGCGCCGTGTGCTAGACGATATTCCAACAACTAATATATGTACACTCGGCACCTCTATCAAGGGAGTTGTACGCTGGAACACACGTGCGTACTCGTGTTTCCGTTCTTGTTTGTTGTATTGAGTACACTGGGTTTCTTTCAAGATTCCTGTCCACATAGAACGTCCCCAGGTGGTGTACCAAGCCATACCATACCAGCCATACCAAGGTATACCAAGCCGACGCTGGCGGCCATCGACGGTTGTCTCGTGGCCAATCAGCAATCTGTATTTTAAATTGAGTTTTCTAGTACCAAAGTTTCCCCCCACGATTATGGTGTTAATAACATAAGACAGTAAATTAGCAATTTATTATTTGTGGAAGTTTAGAAGAAAAAAAAGATAAATTATGTATGGTAATAATTTAGTTTCAGTGATTAGGTGGTGCTTAAGTAAATAATTAACTAAGTAGTCCCGAAAATATTGTTCACGAAACCTATTTCGCCAAAATTAAGTTTAAAAAAGTATTCTAAAAATTCATCTGATATAAATACACCTGATGGAAATACTTTGGATTTGCACATCTCTTTTTCTTAGCACAATCTGCTAAAACGTTTTCTTATATCAACTATAGAAGTTGAGTTATTGAGTCTATCAATAAGAAGACCGCTTTATAGATTGCAAATAGTCTATTCCTTGAGTCTTGATTACTTACTTATCTTCTATTGTACATCACTACAAAGACAATACGCTTCTACAGTTCACCATCCTTCTTACAATAATTAAAAGTAATTAATGCTATTTCACGCGAGTGTTTAGAAATTGTATAATTCACTTAAGCCTGCCTTCGTCGTTCGTTTATCATTTCCCTCACTCGAATAGTAAGCTTATATCTCTCAAATTACTTTCGTGAAGTCTCGATATTATAGTCGCGCCAGTCGGAGATATCAGTACAAAAGAGACATTTCATACAACTATAGCTGAAGGCAATATAGATGATGGTATTCCATGAGACAGTGAAATCGTGACCCCGCAACATACGACCCAATATAGAACCAATAACCATCTCCATAAAACTTATATCTCTCTGGACTGTTTAAGACATTACAAAAAAATTTGACACACAATCTATAACATAATACTTCACTTAAAATTAATGACAGCTAAAAAAAATTAAGATCTTCTACCTGTGAGTTTACACGCATTTTTTAAGCTTTTAGATCCTGCTCCTGCTGATCGCTTTTTGCCTGCTTATTTTTGGTTTCGCATGTGTACTACAGCCAACAGCCTAAAGTGGGCATTTAGAAAATTGTTTCTTGGAACTGTGCGCAAATATACACTCAAACACGCATAATATGCGTTCCGAAATTACACCCCTTCGGGATTAGCATATTTTGGCCGGACCATTTGCCCAAATTACAGAAACAAAACGTAAATGATTTACAAAAAATGAATTCGTGTTCGTCAATGATGAGCAATATTTTTTTGGATCGAAATCCTCCAAGGTCACGTGGCATAAAGATCGTCCCCATGTTATTTCTTATGGGAGACGGACCCGGCACCTCCACCAAAAAATCGACGCGCGGTGAATCGATCTCTCTGTCGGGTACTCCCGTCCCTGTGCTTTGTTCAACTAAGTGTAAGTAGTAAAGTCATTTCGAAATAGGTCAAGTTTTATGTTTTTTCGAGCTGAATAGTGATTTAATTTTTAAACAAACGCTTGCATAGGAGAAAGTTCAGTTATAGAGTTAATCGAGAGCAGAAAACATTTTTCTACGTAAACCAAGCAAGCAAGCGTTATGTGGAGCACTAAATAGACTAAATACGCTTTGGCTAAGAATTCTCAATTATTCTTATAAATTTACCCGAGTGAATGTGACATGACAATAAGCAACTACACGCTTCTGCTAGTTTGTATTCTTTTGTGTAGCATGTCGTCGACAAAGACTCTTGATTGGCTCAGCATGGCTATTCCTTGCTCTGTTGCTTCATATTACAACATAAATTTATTTATTTTTACAAGTACTGTTTAGTGTTTACCATGGGAATTGTTAACGTAAAAGTTAATATATTTTTATGTTAACGCAAAAAAAAAGTGTACGAAATAATGTGGGCGAATTTATAAGCTGGTAATGATGAAATATTGCAAGCTACGTTGGTAGATAAACGCAATTGCAAACACCAATATAGTCACCACATAACCCGGTATTAGAATAACGACCAATTATTCTAAAATCGCTCTATGTATTAACTACCGTGTACCGTTCAATAAAGTCGTTTACATTCCAGACACGATCCGATATAATATGATAATCATTATAAATCGTTTGGTATCGTTTCCCCTTTCATGTATTCACGAGATTTACACAGTTAATTACTACAAGTATAAGCCTTCATTGGCAGTATCTTCATCCCTTATTTCCACACCCTCGCTGGGCTCATTTGGATGACCTTGTGCTGACGAGAAGCTAGAGCTCATAAACCAAACTTGCCTAGAGCAATACACGCTCAACCTGTATTTAAACTAGTTGTTCTAATTAACATGGTTCTGCGCAGATAATGAACGGCTGTATTATGGTAGATATGTGCTTGAAGCTTTGTCGTTTAATCATACGTACTATATTGCCTCACACAGAGAGATACGATAGACTGTTACTAAACACTTGCATCTATTTACTAAAACCTTTTAGTCATAGACGGTTTGATAACATTCGAGACCTTTCTTGTGTAATGAAAATGTGGATGTGTGGTTGTATGAATAAAATTGTATTTAAAGTTACTAATGTCACTTAATTATGTCACATAACTGATTGTTAGTGAGGTACTTTAATTTAAAGCAGACCGACCTGTTGGCGCCAACGTCATCTACGCGCGAATAATGGTGATTTGAAATAAGAAATAGAAACGATTGGTTGGGTTATATTGTACTAGTAATAATAGTAGTGTGTTATTCCAGGAGTTCAACAAATCAACGCCGATAAGGACCGGTTGCACCAACATGTGCTGAACTCGAGTTTAGTTGATCTGCATTCAACCCGTTTGCGTGGGAGACGTATGTTTTTATTTACTATGTCGATTATAATTTAAAATTGATTCGTTATTAATGTAAATTAAATATTAGAAAAATAACTTTTTATATTTTTCAAACTAATATTCAGAACTCTGCAAATTTTTCCCTTTTTTTTAAAAAACTAGGGCCCCTTAAAAAAATGAAAAAAGGTTTTTTTTTTTTTTCCCCTTAAAAAGGGGGCCTTAATAAATAAAAATTTGGCCCGCCCCCTGGGCCCCTATATTATGTGATTTGGCCCTTGTTTTTTCATGTACCCCTTGACTAGGCTACTGTTTGCCTGCCCCAAAACTACAAAATAGGCCAGTATATCAATGAAATTGGGTTTTTTTCCCAAGGTCGGGCCCCTTGGGCTAAACATAAACATAGCATCTATATGAAAGGTGGCCTGCCTTTTAATCCCTTTATTACATAAAAATGTTGGTCGTCAAAACACAATGCAACTGGGCCTACCCAAGGCCTAGGGTTGGTACTAGATAGGCCTAGCCGAGGCATAAATAAGCTGGTATGGCATGTCATTTGAATCCGAATTATTGTTGCTTTTTTTTCTCATTTTCGTAGCACGGACAGACTATCAATGTCTGAGGGCACTTTCATTGACGAATCATTAATATATCCCCCCCCCCCCAACCCCGGGGCCCATTCCATTTTCACCTTCATCACCCGCGTCCTTTCTTTCCTTAAACAAGCACAGAAAACAACTGAAGTGATGCCTACAATAAACCAATCAATACCAATAGTAATTATGAATTATTCTGCATATTAGGGTTTATAATAGGCCTAATACTCATGCACATAAAGTATCAAACTTACCTTCGTCTTCGAACATCTCTCTTCCAACCTTGTCAAGCGAGCACAACCAAGTAGGTTATAAAATGGGGGTTTACTACTGCGTGTAGAAGGAAATGGTGATTATAAAATACCATGAACACCAACATAAGCAAAGAAAAATAATATGAATAAATATTTTTTTAAAAACCCAAATGCTTGTTGAGTGGGAGTGACATGTACCCATGCAATTTCAAATTTTAATTATGGCAGGAAAGACTAAACGCACATACCTGAAACTATTTAATCCAACGAAAGTGCTTCTATTTTCAAATTATCTGAAAAAAATAAGAAAATCGTACGGGGATTTAGTTTAAAACTAAAAATTAGGTTGGTTATGTCGTGTCCTATCTTCTTAACATTGGGTCACATGATCACAATCCTGAGCCGTCATTGGCTGATTGAAGATAATGCTTTTTCCCTTTGGGGAATACACAATAAATCATGTAGTTAATGCAATATTAGATAATTTATCTCGAATTCTAAGTGCAGAACGCATCAAGCAACATTTTTGTCTCTTTATTGAAACTAGATGGCATGAGAAGCTCAAAAGTGTAAAAAATCTCAATTTGCACTTAATGCGTTTTGGCTTGGGAGGGGAGCGGTTTGATAAACGCAATTGCAAACACCAATATAGTCACCACATAACCCGGTATTAGAATAACGAGCAATTTTAAAATCGCTCTATGTATTAACTACCCTGTACCGTTCAATAAAGTCGTTTACATTCCAGACACGATCCGATATAATATGATAATCATTATAAATCGTTTGGTATCGTTTCCCCTTTCATGTATTCACGAGATTTACACAGTTAATTACTACAAGTATAAGCCTTCATTGGTAGTATCTTCATCCCTTATTTCCACACTCTCGCTGGATTCATTTGGATGACCTTGTGCTGACGAGAAACTAGAGCTCATAAACCAAACTTGCCTAGAGCAATACACGCTCAATCTGTATTTAAACTAGTCGTTCTAATTAACATGGTTCTGCGCAGATAATGAACGGCTGTATTATGGTAGATATGTGCTTGAAGCTTTGTCGTTTAATCATACGTACTATATTACCTCACACAGAGAGATACGATAGACTGTTACTAAACACATTGCATTGCATCTATTTACTAAAACCTTTTAGTCATAGACGGTTTGATAACATTCGAGACCTTTCTTGTGAACTGAAATGTGGATGTGGGGTTGTATGAATAAATTAGTATTTAAAGTTACTAATGTCACTTAATTATGTCACATAACTGATTGTTAGTGAGGGACTTTAATTTAAAGCAGACCGACCTGTTGGCGCCAACGTCATCTACGTGCGAATAATGGTGATTTGAAATAAGAAATAGAAACAATTGGGTGTGTTCAATATTGTACTAGTAATAATAGTAGTGTGTTTTTCCAGAAGTTCAACAAATCAACGCCGATAAGGACCGGTTGCACCAACATGTGCTGAACTCGAATTTATAGTTGATCTGCATTCAACCCGTTTGCGTGGGAGACGTATGTTTTTATTAACTATGTCGATTACTAGGCAAACGCTAAAGTCCCGCCGCGTTGATGGATGAGCGTTTTTTTGTAAGTTTTTTTTTGCGTTTTGTGCGTTTGTTTGCACTTTTCCTTTGCAAGTGCTTTTTGAATGCATTGTGGAGGTGATTGTTGTCAAGTTTCTATTGTTATTTGTTAATTGGTATTATAAACTTCAAAAAACTCATATTAAAACCTTTATTTCTGTAGATTCTGACTAATTTTTTCAACTTTTTCTTTCGAAAGATACTACATCACCATAACCTTAATGTCCATGTGAAATCTGAACGTTGTAGCTTTACCCGTTTGGTCAGAATCGGCCCAAATGTGACGAAAATATCGCACTAAAAATTGAAAAACTAATATTAAAACCTTTATTTCTATGGATTCTTGCTAACTTTTTCAACTTTTTCTTTCAAAAGGTACTACATCACCATAATCTTAATGTCCATGTGAAATATGAACGTTCTAGCCCCACCCGTTTGGTCAGAATCGGCCCAAATGTCACGAAAATATCGCACTAAAAATCGAAAAAAATCGTAAAAGTACGATATTTATGAGAAATATTTCTTCGATTGTACCCAAAAACAATACACCTCTAAGTTCAGAGAAAACGAAGGTCCGGTCAAATTTTCATCAAGATCGCGTATGCCGTTTGCCCGGAATCGAGCGAACAAACAGACGGAAAAACAAAAAAAAAAACAAAAAAACAAAAAAAAAAAAAACACCCGAGCTAAATTTTTTGGGGGTCAGTGAAATTGAAGTCTTCGCTTCCGCTCGCTACGCTCGCTCGCTC
The DNA here is from genome assembly GCA_024449915.1 of Sweltsa coloradensis. Taxonomy (NCBI): domain Eukaryota; kingdom Metazoa; phylum Arthropoda; class Insecta; order Plecoptera; family Chloroperlidae; genus Sweltsa; species Sweltsa coloradensis. The sequence goes on along the minus strand of JAMZAV010001991.1, from coordinate 73,338 downwards.
ATCCAATAATTTAAAATTTGATTAGTTAATGTAAATAAAATATTAGAAAAATAACTTTTTATATTTTGCAATCATGAACTTCTAAGACACGTAATCGAAATTTCAAGAACTTCTGCAAGTGATCAAAAGATAATAGTGACAAATAATATAAAGTTTGTTAATAAGAAATTGATGCAGAACTGGAAAATACAATGAAACGTTACGACGTAAATATTCGCAGTGTTCGATGTTTTTATAGACTTACATTGGATTGTTCAAAATGTACCTAATCCAAAATGTATTAAACTTTGGGAATATAATGGGAATATTGGTCGAAATCTGAGTTGAAAAAAAAAGTCATACTTGCCCGACCCATGATTTAATTGAAGTAAGCCTATTTCACACTAAACTCTTTTCTGCTCAGACCACAACGACGTGTGGGGTACATTAATATTATTCTTTCTCTGCTGAAAAACTTTTATATAAAACGATCTCGATTACTGGACGCGCCAGACGAAACTTCCAAGCTGGAGTTGTTTATTTTCGTTCTCTATGTTGATATTGATGACGGTTGAAAAGTTCGGGCGAGTAGCTTGCCGGCTGAATGACATACGGCAGAAACTAGAGCGAGATACAAGAAAATGCAACAACCTAACCTCTTGATATAGAAGCCGAGATTGCAAATCAAATCAATACTAGTTGAGATTGCAGTTTTGAACACTCGACCATTAGTATAACTCTGATCGATTGGCTTCGTTCTCCAATTTGTTGAAATTTTCGAATTTTTTTAAATGTACTCTTTCTAAGTTTTACTCGTTAAAACTGTTTCAATAGTGTTTATTTTTTGTTTCAAGTTTTACTCGATCGCTGGTTGTGTATAAGATTTTAAAATTTAATCCAAGTGTTACGTTATGCATCGAATGAAATTATTGCACACACCCTATACCAGTGGTTTCATAGTGCAATGCTTTCTCACCTGGAAATATCGTCACCTGGATGCACCAGTAAGCTTCTAATCATAACCTGACAACACCCGCAGGTTTGCGGTATTCATGTTCGTCAATAATGCGAGTAAAATTAAACCAATCGACAATAGAATCTCTATCCGGTATCTGAACCTAATCCTGTCGCGATTCTAAGCAAACTAGGCACACAAAAACTTCCCAGTTCTAAGTTAGCTGCGTAGATACACTAACGACGAACTTTAATAACTTGTGTGACAAAGTAAATTCTCCCCGTCCCAAACAAAAACTGCCTGGAGCAAAAACTTGTATCTAGCCTGTGTTACGAAGATTAGTGGGTTGAAGAAGTTGAACAAATTGGGTAATTAGTGCTTTGGGTGTTTGAAAAATTTATGTATCTTTGACAGTTTGATTCCCTAGATGAAGTTGGTCATTAGGCAGAACTGTAATTTACTTCTTGTGGGTGTAACTTACCTATAATTCGCGAATATAATAAAAGCTCCCACTCGCGGTTTCCATTCTTAATTATTAATAATAAAACATAAACAGAATGCATTTATCACAAGCAATAGTCTAAAATTATTGGCATACACATTGTAATGTTTAATATTACTTAATTTCAAACTTTACTTAACTATATAGTTTATTATTTGTGTATTTATGTAATTAGATTTATTTAGTTGTACTCATTGGTAAATTAGTTTTTATAACTGAATATGATAGACGTTAAATAAATAAATAAAAATATAAACAGGCATGTGCGTATAATAATCTTCGGTCAGTGGGGCATTGGAATAGCATAACATACAAATACACAACACAACACAAAACGGACAACAATATTTTAATATTTACATTTGATCACAGCATAAGCTTTGCTGTCGTCAGACTTTGTGTGTTGTATTATTGTAAGATTGACAGATTGAATACTAAAAAAAAATAAAATAATAACACTACGTTTAAAGACTTAAAAATTGTCGCACTAAGTTATATAAAAAATAGGTGATGACTAAAGAAGCAGAGTATTAATAGTAATAATTTGTACGAGCACTTTTCCCCAATTTCGACGCTACGATTTAGCAACAGAGCTTGTACGATTGATTTAAACGACAAAAGTATAATATATTTTTTAAACTAAAACGAAGAAAGTCTACGATTTCACGTCCATACTTTCTTGCACATGTTGTTCGTATTTATGTTTATGTATTCAATATAGTTCATAAATCATTGGTACAATATTGTGATAAAGAGATTTCACATACAAAAATAGCGTTGACGTTTTCTAAAACATTCTTCTCCAAATATGAATTATATTGTACTATATTATGAAGTTGGCATCGTCAGATGTATTCACACATTCACACTCCATTGTTGTACCCATACAATAGCAGGATGCTTAGAAGAATTGTCAAATGTTGAATGTCATAATGAATTATTACAGTAACAGTAACGCGCCATGGTGCATTTACCAGTTAACACTATTTCTACTTATAACTGCACTATTCAGGTTGTTTTTTATTATTATTAATAACACCGGAACTTGTTTCAAACATTCTTTCTGCAAGCGGCTAAGTGTGACAACACACAAAGGTCGATTTTTATATGGGCACACTTTCAAAATTGGTTAAGATTAATCTTACTACTAACACTATTTTTTGTTGGTTTAATAAAATGAAATATTTATATTTGAAATTAATTTGTTCATCGTTGTCATCAGTATGGTTCCAACAAAAGAATGCAGATAGCTCGAACTTGTTTTCCAAACATAACAACTTTCTGAACTCTATTCACGCTAGCTCAGCGTACGGAGGAACTCTGTGATCTAGCAAAGATAATTTTTGCTTGTGTTGGTAACAGATATTTCTCTTTCATACACAAAGGCGACATTCATTTTACAGCGCATTCATACTTAGCTTAGCTTAGAATTATGCAATGAACGAACATGTGTTCTTGCTTACATATACAATACCGGGTCTGAAACCCTCAAATATAGGATGATTGTATTACCAGGGGAGTAAAAACGTGTTTTGCCATGTTGGCACAGTGGGTTGTGGGGCATTGAGAATGTAAAGTTGACAGACATTCTGTCGTGATGTAAGTACAATGCCATGTACAATTGACTGTTGGTATATTGTCAGAAAATATAATGTTCAGGTGGGAGTCGAAAGTTTTCCTTGGTGGGGAGTAGGCAGCATTCATACTACCCCCACCACTACAAAGTATCTGCATTATTTTGTTGGAGATAGTATAACAATCCGATGTAAACACACCACTTGTATGAGTGCACTTCGTTCCCGCCAAAAAATATTAACCAAATTAAACGCAAATTCAATCAATCGCATTGTCAAAATTTTATAACGCAACTACGGTATTCAAGACACTAAACACGTGTTTTGAATTTGATTATTACATACGTTTTGAATTTTAAAAAAATTATAGATTATTTCATTTCAAGATATATTTTAATGTGATCTTATTAACAAATAAACATGACAATTAACAATATCGTAATATATATAATAACGCAACAATATATAAAACAATAACAATCTACAAATAAAAACAATGAAAATATGTTAGTTTACCTGGGGTGTTTGGGGTGGTCGAATGTCTTTGTTCCCGGTACTTCCTCGCAAACGCGACGGCGTTCCTCGAGAGTGTCGCCGTGATCGTGAGCCCATTCAACGACAGCGTCCTCGTCGTCGTCGGCGTCGTACCACGAGGAGCCGTTAGCGCCATGACCACGGTGTGTCACGGCTAGGAACCGCGCCACGAGTGTGACATGCAGGCTCCAGCGATCAAACCGGTTGGTTGGCGCCGCGACGCTGGCCGCACGCGCGACGACGCCACTTGGTTCCGCGCGGGGCACACAGGTGGCGCGCGCGTGCAATCATTCATAGTCGTAGTTACGTTTAGAAGTGAATTACAAGCGTGAGTAATGAAGTATGAGTACGTATCTTGTTCAGACATTTGAAATGTTTACACATTTCATTTTAGTTCCGCGTGAACAGACAATATTATTATTCCCATCATCTAGGTTAAAACACTCAACATCGTGAATTGTTGGTGTAAATTACAATAAGAATTATATTTTTAAAGTCTCACTGTTTTTTAAATTATTGAGTACATTACTAAAAACAGGTTTTACATTAATTTCCTATTGCCAAAAAATGCAGTTGTCAAATCGATTAAGATCGAGGCATTCATGAATCATCCGTTCTCGAAAATATCCAATGCAACATAATAATTATTGTGTTTATTGAGTGTTTCTTTAAACTCATTTACCAGTCACTGTTTTTCCCGTACTCGGAGAATTTTCGACGAGGGTCCCCTCATCTTCGTCCAGCTACGACGGACACTCTGAGGTTTTTGACCCGACATATTAAATACATCACTTAATTTTCTAGCTTTACTTGTGAAATGGAATTTGAAATTGAGGTTTACCCTTTTATAAAGCAAATTATCACAACAGTGAATTTATCAAATAAATGTCTAAAGTAACCTAAGCTATAAACACAAACTAATTATATGTTTTAATAGGTCACATTATGCATGTGTAGATTATTGCATTTATTTCCTTGTACCCCGTTATTAAATTTAATCATTTTGTCTAATTTTAAATTATATCTTGGATATTTTATTTAATCGAAAAAAAAAACATTTTAATATTCATGACACACTATTTTATGAACAAATCTTATTTCAATCAGTATACCATTTTAAATGCACCATTACGATTGCATGCTGACGAACTAGCATCGATTGTAATCTAGTCAACCTGTTACCTGTGGTTGTGGCACTGTTGAACGGGAGGGCGAGACTATCTAACCTGGTTTAAGTTTCACGAGAAACCTAAAGAACTAACCCTGCATAGATAAACTTTCGAAAACCTAATCTAAGAAAGAGTAAAAGGAACAGAAAACTTTATGTTATACTTGTACGCGCATAGGTTATCAACAACACGTGAAAATTCTACAGTCTACACACACTGCACTTGCGGATAGTGTCTGCCCAAACACACAACATGTTTCAGAAGTCTACAAACCCGCCTAAAGAAATATATAAGTGTGCGAGGTGTGTTGGTGGGGGGGATGTATTATGAGACTCGCTTCTTAAAAGTCAAGTACTAAGTAAATGTTTAGGGTAATCATAAAATAATTTATTAAACGAGGGAGCGGAGCGACCGAGTGTCTCCATTCAACTCAAACGGCTCTCATTCTGTGATTCTGTCTGTCTGTCTGTACGTCGAAAATCAGCCCAACCGCTGAACAGGTTGGGCTGAAATTTTAAACATACATCCGGTACGAGTTTACTGAGAACTGCTTAACAAATTTAGCTAGATCCATTGCGATTTAAGCCTACAATAAATAAAAATGTGATTTTTTAAATATCGATAGCATTTGTTTAGTAACAACTAGCGGGACGAGACCTACCTGGCTGACATGGCCCAGTGGTAAGCGTTATACCTACCGCACGGAGGGTTGGGGTTCGGTACCCGTTTACTCGGACTTTTTTATATTTTAACACCCACATATTATTTTTGAGGGGTGTTAAATGGGAAATTAAACTTAGGTGATTTTGTTTTATCTTGGAAATTTGTAAATGTTTCACGCTAATACGTTTTGAACATGATTCGCATTTTAAATGTTCAATTTAAATAACTAGGGAAACGCCAAAGTGGTTGTTAAACGAGTGAGTGAGTGAGTGTTGAGTACTCGGTATCATTCCCCATACTTAGCTTGATCCAGCCTTAGGTATATGGAGGAAAGGGATGATCCCGGGTACTCAACACTTGGCTCTCTCACTCGTTAAACAACGACTTTGGCGTTTCCCTAGTTAAACGAGGGATGCGGAGCGACTGAGTGTCTTTTATTCAACTCAAACGGCTCTCATTCTGTGATTCTGTCTGTCTGTCTGTCTGTACGTCGAAAATCAGCCGAACCGCTGAACAGATTTCGCTGAAATTTTAAACAGATATCCGGTACGAGTTTACTGAGAACTGTTAACAAAATCAGCTAGATCCATTACGATTTAACCCTACAATAAATGAAAATGTGATTTTTTTAAAATATCGATAGCATTTGTTTAGTAGCAGCTAGCGGGACGAAATCTGCGTGGCTGGCATGGCATAGTGGTAAGCATTTAGCCTACCGCACGGAGGTATGGGGTTCGATGCCCGTTGGTTAGAACTTTTTTATATTTTTACACCCACTTATTATTTTTGAGGGGTGTTAAATGGGTAATAAAAATTAGGTGATTTTGATTTATCTTGGAAATTTGTTAATATTTCTCGCGAATACGTTTTGAACACGATTCGTATTTTGAATGTTCAATTTAAATAATTATTGTTGCAGAGTGAGTTCCAGTTTAAATAAGGTGACCAGACGGACCGGTTTTAGAAGTCAGAACACTTGTACCGGTGTCCCGAGTGACTCAACTAGGGAAACGCCAAAGTCGTTGTGAAACGAGTGAGTGAGCCATGTGTATAGTACCCCGTATGGCATCATTCCCCATACTAGGCTAGATCCAGCCTTAGGTATAGGGGAGGAAAGGGGATGTTCCCGGCTACTCAACACTTGGCTCACTCACTCGTTTAGCAACGACTTTGGCGTTTCCCTAGTTTATTAAACGAGGGAGCGGAGCGACCGAGTGTCTCCATTCAACTCAAACGGCTCTCATTCTGTGATTCTGTCTGTCTGTCTGTCTGTCTGTCTGTCTGTCTGTCTGTATGTCGAAAATCAGCCGAACCGCTGTACAGATTTCGCTGAAATTTTAAACAGACATCCGGTACGAGTATACTGAGAACTGTTAACAAAAGCAGCTAGATCCATTGCGATTGAAGCCTACAATAAATAAAAATGTGATTTTTTAAATTATCGATAGCATTTGTTTAGTAGCAGCTAGCGGGACAAAATGTGCGTTGCTGACATGGCACAGTGGCAAGCATTAAGCCTACCGTACGGAGGGTTGGGGTTCGATGCCCGTTAGTTCGAACTTTTTTATATTTTTACATCCACATATTATTTTTGAGGGGTGTTAAATGGGAAATAAAAATTAGGTGATTTTGTTTCATCCTGGAAATTTGTTAATGTTTTACGCTAATACGTTTTTAACACGATTCGCATTTAAATGTTCAAGTTAAATAACTAGGGAACCGCCAACGTCGTTGTTAAACGAGTGAGTGAGCCATGTGTTGAGTACTCGGTATCATTCCCCATGGGCCATACTGGGCTAGATCCAGCCTTAGGTATAGGGGAGGAAAGGAGATGTTACCGGGTACTCAACACTTGGCTCACTCACTCGTTTGACAACGACTTTGGCGTTTCCCTAGTTAAGCGAGCGAAGCGAGCGTTTTTCCTTTGACTCTGCCGGAAAAATTAGTCACTGTTTTTTTTTTTTTTTTTTTGTTTGTTTGTTTGTTTGTTTGTTTGTTTTTTTTTTTTTTGTTTGTATGTCTCGCGATAACGTTCGAACGGAGGCTCGGATCGAGTTGAAATTTTCCCCCATCCGCAAGCTTTGTTCTCGATTGAATGCCATTAGTTTTGTGGCAAAATCGTTCAAAAAGTTAAAAGTTACATTAAGTTAATCGAAAGTTTTTTTTTTCAAACTAACCGGCGACAAAATCTGAGATAGCCAAATCATTTAGAATGTCCGTCCGTCACGAATATGTTAATTTTAGTTTGATCCGATAAGTAGTGTAGATGGAAATTACATTATAACAAAAGTAACGTTGCCATGGCAACGAAAAGACGCGCGAAGTTTCTAATGCACTGCCACCTAGAAGTAATCAAAATACTTTCGAGGAAGTAGTCTATTATTTGTCAACAAAGAGTTTAAATAGTTTTCCCAAGGAGTCAAGATCCTCTAGATGGCGGTGATTTTAAAGTAAAGATTTAAACATGGGTTTACCAAATACCTTGGCAATAATAAATAATACTGGAAACGCGAACGTCGTAAATTTTTAAATTTAAAAAATGTGCAATGTGGGTCTAGCTATAGCACGTGCTCGCTTATCAACGCGTCCAACTGAGCGTTTTCCCTAGTAATTATTTAAGAGGGAATAGGACACATTTGGCAGTTGCTGCTCGGCCAGGATGTATCCGATGAACACGAAACTTTGCAAACTGGTCAATAAAGCATGCATTGATAGCCCAATAGTAGTAGATCTTCGATACTTTTGCGTTAATCAACCAGGAAAACATCACGAATATGGACAATTTGACACTTTCTTAACAATAGGAAAACGCTTAAGTCCCGCCGCGTTGATGGATGAGCGTAAATTTTTAAACGAAAAAAGCGTAAAATTGCGATTTTTTTAATAGATAATTTTTCGATTACGCTCAAATTTCACACGAATATATTAATTCTTGTTGTTAGCGTATCTGCTTCCAATGCAGAAGGTCCAGGGTTCGATTCCCGCTAAAGTCAGAAGTGGTTTAACTTCTGATTTGGACTTAAGTCCATCAGTTCGTGTCTTAGGAGTTTGTAAACGGTGACTTTGGAGCCGTCCTAGCAACGAAACACATAATAAATTCAGAGTTGTTCTGAATCGGCCTTGTTGATTCTGGCGTTGATCCGCGGGTGTTCGCACTGTCCATACCACTGATTGCTATAATTCCTATTAAAAATATCGATCTTTGGTTGGTTATCGCTCACTCATCGATTGCGTCGGAGCCTACAGGGTAGGCTTAGTCACTTTGATTTACTGTCCCCCACTGAAAATCGGTTATATAACTGAGTGGGTATACTCTAAATACATTTTATATATTTATTATTTAAAACGCATGTCCTTTAAATGCTCTTAACACAATTAATAATTAATTATTATTTAGTAGGTAACTGTGCTCTGCTAACAAAGTTACAAAAAAATTGAAACAATATTACTGGGTATCTGCAAAGATCCCCTATATTATGCTTATCTGTGCGTTCTGTGCGAGTGTCACAGTCTCATCATAAAAACAGAATACAACCTTAGTTCAGATTGAAATGCTGTTTTTGTTGACATTGACTTTCAACAATGATACAAATGTTTTTATGACCCTTTGTGTCAGGGGGCGGTACTAGATTTATTCAAAATGGATCAACCCGTCACCAAACACAACCTAACAGAGATTCGAATGCTGGAGAAAATTTCATTTTTGGATCCTTCTCGGTATTTTGGTTACTCCTGTAGGGCCTTCCCCGTGCGTGTTTAAAATACAATGATTCTTGCATGCCTATATGCACCTGGACTTACCATAATAATGATGTTTATATTACGAGTTTTTGCATTCAGCTGGACTAGTTTCTATTTCACATACACAATAAGAAAAAGCCTGCAACACATCGCACTTGGTTTCTTGGTATTCGTGTCCTTCACATTAACGTAGGCCTACTTCAGAACACTATTCTTGTTAAATGTATTGAGATTAATTTACATTCATCGCCATGATCGTATTAAATTCACATGAGTTGCTGCATTGTGTAGATTTGTGATTATGTATTGTTGTATTTACGCTCATACTAGGCTAAGCGCTGGGAATAAAGACCTAACATATTTTGAATGTTGTTTGAATGATTTGCAGCCCTTCTGCACCCATGAACTCTTCACAATCAGATACAGCAATGCGTCGTGCAGGCCTTTCTTAAATAATCAATACAACCTTTAGATTTGCTACGATTTCATTTAATCACTTCCAACTCGTACAAATATATGATTTTTATTATTATTATAATCTTATTCGCCAGGCTATAAAATAGAAATCGGTTTCCACACCATTCACTGTATAGTGTACTAATATTTCACAACAAAGTTTTTTATTAGCTATGTTAGTAAAGAAAACAAGAACATAATATAAGGATTGGGAACAGTGTTTATTTCATGTGACAACCTTCTCAAAGCACATAGCTCTAAACAGCACGGAAAAATGGTCTGACAAAAAGTTTGATGATTTTGATAAGTTTTAATTCTGCTTTTTTGTTAGGGTCTTAAAATGAGGTAAGATAAGATAAGATTTATTTACAGAACACAGTAATACATGTAAGTAAAACAAAGACAATCAAAAAGATTGTGTAGCCTGATGAATACATGTCAAACAACATAATACAGTAGCTATAGACAAAATACAAATTCAACACAATATAATTATGCACATAAACAAAAACAATACATACAACCTACACACATAAAAGGTTACAAGGTGTGTAAGTGGAAAAATGAACAAAAAGAAAAACAAAACAAAAAAAAAATTAAAAATTAAACATGAAGTTTTGAAAGTCAAGACTGGGTAGCCCCAGGCCCCTAACCACTCAATTTTTCATTCATTTAAATTCATGGTCTTGAAAAAACTCCTCCATGGAGTAATAATCTTTATTAGTTAATAATTTTGTTAGTTTGTTTCGAAATGTGATTAAGCTATTAGCATTGGTTATCTGTTTCGGCAATTTATTAAATAATTTATAATTTATATACATAGAATTATTTTGTGTCAGCTTCGTTCTATATTGGGTACAATGAATGTCACCATTTCGACGAGTATTATGATAGTGTACCAGTACATCGTGGTTTAAGACAGGTTGATTTGAATGTTCAAGACTTTTTAGAAGAGAGGTTGCCTCCAAAATATACAGGGAATAAAGAGTTAATATTGTATGTTTAATGAACAGCGGCTTGCAATGTGCCTTCATGTAACTAGATTAGGAAAACGCTTAAGTACCGCCGCGTTGATGGATGAGCGAAAAAAGCGTAAAATTGCGATTTTTTTAATAGATAATTTTTCGATTGCGCTCAAATTTCACACGAATATATAATTCAAAATTAAAGTTCTGTGAAAATCATTACAATGGAATAAAGCATGTAGGTGTTATAAGTCGAAGAATGTTTTAAAAATTTAAAAAATCGTAAATTGCGATTTTCATAAAATAATATTTCGATTGCGCTAAATTTCACACGAATATATTAATTCATAAATTAGGATTCTGTGAAAAAATCATTACAATCGGATAAAGCATGTAGATTTATAAGTCGAAGAATTGTTTTAAAAATCGAAAAAAATCGTAAAATTGCGATTTCATGAGAAATAATTTTTGATCGATTTTTCCCCAGTGCAGTTCTTCGTTCAGAGATTTCATAGACCTCCATAAAATTTCATCGCAATTGGAGTATTGGTTTAGCCGAATCGTGTTCACAGACACACAAAAATACAAAGAAAAAGAAGAAAGAAAAAAAAAACATCCGGATTTTTTCTCCAGTGTAATGAAATGGAATCTTCGCTTCGCTCGCTACGCTCGCTACCTCATCCGATGACTTAATGCCGCACATGTTTCTCATTGTCCTTTTCTCTAGTTTAAATAACGTAATTACATTTACTGAATGACCCCAAAATTCAATGCCATAACGTATGTGGGATTCAAAGTTAGATTGATAAACTAACTTAGCAACATTTAAACCTGCTATTTCATTTACGGATCTAATTGCTAAGCAAGCTGAACTAAGTTTACAACATAATTTGACCAACCAAGATTTTCATCTAAAACTATGCCTAGAGACTTAATGTGAGATACAGGCAAAATAAAGCCATCCACTACATTAGAAATATTAATTAATTTAACTAAATGATTTCGTTTTTGAATGAAACTGAATAAAGTTGGTTTTGTTAGAATTAAATACTAATTTATTGTTTTGATACCAATCACTTGCCTTTGCTATTTTATTTTCTGCGATACTGCTTGATGAGCATTTAATAACAAGCAAGCTGCCGTCGTCAGCAAATAGCTTTAACATTCACTTACTCAGATGAATATGTTACCTTAAGTCAAATATAGGCCCTGCTTACCGATCATGACTTCATAAAGGGAAGCAGATACTCACAAAAATGTTTATATGCTTCCAAATAGTATAGCTGTAGTTTTATCAAATGCATATTAATTAACTAGGAAAACGCTTAAGTCCCGCCGCGTTGTTGGATGAGCGTAATTGGTGCATTGAGCTGCCATGTGTTATGCGAATTTTCTGTTGTTCTGTGGCAAAATCATTACTTAGTTGAAATTTTTTTTTAATTAAATTAAATTAAATTAAAAATTAACTTTATTTTTTTATTTTTTTTTTATTAATCGTAATTGTTAAAAAAATCGTAAAATTGCGATTTTCATAAGAAATAATTTCTCGATTGCGCTCAAATTTTACACTAATATATAAATTCATAAAATAAAGGTTCTGCGAAAAAATGATTACGATCGGATAAAGCATGTAGGTGTTATAAGTCAAAGAGTTGTTTAAAAAAAGAAAAAACCTGTAAAATTTCGATTTTTATGATAAATATTTTTTCAATTGCGCTCAAATTTCACAAAAATATCTAAATTCATAAAATAAAGTTTCTGTGCAAAAATCATTAAAATCGGATAAAGCATGTAGGTGTTATAAGTCGAAGAAATTTTTTAAAAATTGAAAAAAATCGTAAAATTGCGATTTTCATGAGAACAAATTTTCCGATTGCGCTCAAAAACGTGGCAGTTCTAAGTTCAGAGATTTCGAAGGCCTCCATAAAATTTCATTGCAATCGGATTATCGGTTTAGCCGGAATCGTGTGGACAAACAGACAAAAATACAGAAAAAAAAAAAGAAAAAAAAAAAACATTCCGGATTTTTTTCTCCAGTGTAGTGAAATGGAATCTTCGCTTCACTCGCTACGCTCGCTACGCTCATCCAATTATATGATGTAAAGTGTAAAGAAATCCCTCTTATTTGTGTTCAGAAAAAGATGTAAAACAATTGGAAAGAAATACGGGTTAAGGTTCAAAATAACAGTAATTAATGATTGATTTCGAGGTTACCTATGAACAGACAGTCAAAAACTTGTTAGAGCAAAGATTTTATTTATATACAGTATGTTTGCTAATTGAGGGGTTGATTTCAAAAACAGCCTATGTCTAAAAGCACATTTTGCAGGAGATCAATAAAACTTCATACCATCCGTAAAAGTTGTATTAAATTTCCAATTTTTGGTTTTAACTGTGTATCTTGATAAAAGTTTTTATTTCTGCTATGACATTTTGCCATAGTACTTTCCAGAAAGACAAAAAAAAACAAAAAACGTTTGGACCTTGGTTGTTTTTGTAGAATATTTTTAAAATGTATACATTTTTGTTGAGGTTATTTTCCAGAAAGTTCAATACGATATTATATATGATATATCTATAGTTCCAACATAACAGCTGGATAGCTGTCACCTACTTAAACCACCTTTAATGCTGAAAAAAAAATTAAAAAATAATGGACATTGGTTGTTTTTGTGAGAAATCTGTTGTTTTTCAAGCTTAAACGTGTGACATAGGTTCTTTTTGCCAGAACTTTTATTTTAGTATTATTCCCAGTGAAAATACGAATTTTTTGATGGTATGGGCTCGAAATCGGTATTTTTGGACATTGGCTGTTTTTGCAAACAACCCCTCAATTGCGATTGGTTGAAAATGTGTCACCCTATAAAAGGATCAAAACGATAGTCACAATAAAAACAATAACTAGAACAAAACTAGCGACAAATGGCAGCAAGGAAGTGTACTGCCTGATTAACAATAAATTCGGGATACTTAGATATAAAAGTGTTTAATCACAATAAGTAATTGATTTGATCCAACTACATAGGACAACCAACTTCCGAACTATGGGAAATTTCGAGTTGTATTACCACCCTCAATAATTCTTAAATGTGTGTAAACTAATGTAAGAGCCCATCCACGTTGCGCCACTGACCGACATATAGGTAGCACTCAAATGTGGGAGATCACCACTTCGATGCTAGCCACAGGCAGTCCTGACCACGTAGTTATTAATAATAGAATCTTTGGTCCTGACTCTAAATTGCAAAGTCTGTCTCAGTCATATTATGCGAATGCTGGGTTTGAGTCCTACAAACAAGTAACAACCCTGGGATACTCCTTCCTTACTAGCCTTAAGCCCCAAATACCTAGTCAGTCACCTGACAGAGATCACTCTAGATTTAACTTGTTTGTACTCGACTTACGTCTCTGTGGACATTGCTCCGAAAACGTTTTTTGCGTATCGATCGTCCGTGTGTTAATTGAGTTGTGTGTCTCGTGCGATCACCATTCACCTCTGACAAAATATATTATAAAAGGCAATCTTACGATTCTCCAATCTTGTATAAATAACTCTCTCTAAGAAAATAGTAAGGGTAAAAGGTTACTTTTATTTCCGCGAGTTTATACGAATTCAATAATATTGCAAATAAAGTTTATAACTTCGAATACCTTTCAGTGTAATGACCAAGCTTTTCTCATACAAACACACCAATTTATTTATTTCTGACATCTTAACGAATATAAATAATTATTTTAATTTTAAGATAAATTCAAATAAACAACCTAAGCAGTGTTCCCGACCTCTAGCAGATGACGAGTGAACTACCCGCTCATCGATTACTACCAAGTTCACACGTTCATTGAGAGAGCGCAGCACAAAATGTTAGTTAATCTGTAGGTAGACCACGTGCTTTTCAAACGTTGTGGCGCGCACACGTGCTTCTCGGCAACACGTGTTCCTGTTCGAAGTTAAAAGCGACGCGAAACATTTAAATGTGATATTAATATACGGCCAAAAAAATCATAATGTAGCAATGTGCTATGAGATGGATAGCTATGATCCGAAAAAATATTAAGTCATCATCAACTAGATTAAAACGTTTTTATAACTCACCCAAAAGCGTTATGATATGGCTCAATTAGCACACGGGACATTTGCTGTGAGATAGGCAAGATAGATAGGCCTATGTACGAAGCGAAGACTTCAATTTCACTTACCCCGAGAAAAAAAAGCTCGGGTGTTTTTTTGGCTGTTTGTTTGTTCGCCTACTACCGGAAAACGGCATATGTGATCTTGATGAAAATTAGAAGGGACCTTCGAAATCTCTGAACTTAGATCTGCCAAGTTTTTGGGTAGGAATCGAAGAAATATTTCTCATGAACATCTTACTTTTAACGATTTTTCCCGATTTTTAATGCGATATTTTCGTGATATTTGGGCCGATTCTGACCAAACGGGTCCGGAGCTACAACGTTCATATTTTACATGGCCATTAAAGTAATGGTGATGTCGTGCCTTTTGAAAGAAAAAGTTGAAAAGGTTAACCAGAATTAATAGAAATAAAGGTTTTTGGATGAGCGAAGCGAAGACTTCAATTTCACCGACCCCCAAAAAATTTAGCTCGGGTCTTTTTTTTTCTGTCTGTTTGTTCGCTTTCTACCGGGCAAACGGCATAATATGCGATCTTGATGAAAATTTGAGGGGACCTTTGAAATCTCTGAACTTAGACTTGCTACGTTTTTGGGTACAATCGAAGAAATATTTCTCATGAATATCGTACTTTTACGATTTTTTTCGATTTTTAGTGCGATATTTTCGTGACATTTGGGCCGATTCTGACCAAACGGGTGGGGCTACAACGTTCATATTTCACATGCACATTAAGGTAATGGTGATGTATTGACGTTTGAAAGAAAAAGTTGAAAAAGTTAGCCAGAATCTATAGAAACAAAGGTTTTAATTTGAGTTTTTTGAGGTGTTAAATATTAAAAACTTTATTTATATAGATTCTCGCTAACTTTTTCAACTTTTTCTTTCAAAAGTCAATACATCACCCTTACCTTAATGGTCATGTGAAATATGAACGTTTTAGCCCCACCCGTTTGGTCAGAATCCGCCCAAATAGCACGAAAATATAGATTTAAGATCTTTCTCACAGCCTTGTATGAAAACTTCACAGAAGATTACTGCTTACTCACAGCCTTGTACAAAATCAAAATCACAGACCTAAGAGCTTTGTATATGTTTTATTAATAAATTAATATTAACATTTTATAAAAAAGCTCATCCATCAAGCGACTAAAAGCTTCAACTTCCAGTAATAAATAAACTTTTACAGGTGCTACAAGCACTATAGTACGTTGGCTGGGTCTAAAGGCATCTATGTCTTGTGGTTAAGGAATCTTTCAATGCAGAAGTTCCAGGGTACGTTTTCCGGTCAATCGAAGTTAATAATTCTGATGGAATAGTCCTCAGTTTTGTCTTTTGGATTTTTAGTGGCTTATGCCATCAGAACATGGCCGATTTAACAACGTTTTCTGCGGCCTTGTTCATATTTCACATTGCGTGATCATCACAATTAGTTAATACAGATTATTGACGTTTGAAAGAAAACTTGAATATTGAAGAACTAAGAATTAAAGGTTTTAATTGATTTTGAGATAAATATTAATCTATATTCTATAGATCTGGCTAACTTTTTCAAGCTGTTTCTTTCAACGTCAAACATACCTTCTTAATTTCATGTGAAATATGAACGTTTTTAGCTCACCGTTGGTCAGAATCGGCCAATGGCACGAAGTATGCTTTGGTCTTCTTTAGCTTGTATGACACTACAAAATTTATTAACTGAGTTACGCTAATACAATTAATTATAGACAAGCTCATTGGACCTTATAGCGAGCCGTGCTTATAGACCATTGTAATTTTTTAAATATTAAATTTTAAATTAGTATCCTATCCAATTCATTTAAATCCAAGGTATTTGGGAAACCCTGTAACTTATTAGGATAAATTTTACCGCTAAACTGCACTTGGGAAAACTGATGTTAAACTCTTTGGTCAAATATAGACTGCTTCTCAATTTTGAGTCTGGTTCGATCCGTGCAAAGTTAACTTCGCGATCTTTCTGATTGGACATAGCCATCTTTTTATTTAGGATTTCCAGTTACTACTTCTCAAGCATAAATTAACATATCGTGACCGACGGACATTCAATAATTTCCAGAGTCGTTTGTCGCCGTTGTTTTGAACAAAATTTCGGTTAACTTTAATGTCATTTAACTTTTTGAATTTTGCCAAAATAATGGCATTCATCGAGAACAGTTGGGTTATGGCAAATTTAATCGATCGGGCCTACAGGTTGCTTGGCGCATACAAACTACAACACTAAAAATACATATAAAAACAAACAGTGTACTTTTTACAGAGTCAATGGAACTCTACTTTTCGCTTAATTATTATTAAACTTGACAACATACAACAAACACCTTCAATGCGTACAAAAAGCAAGTCTTTGAGCGAGATATTTACATACTATTGTTAATTGGTATTACCATAGCAATCAATACTACTTTTTAACATTAAATTTAATTTTTAATATGTCGAAGCGAGAAGCAAGACTTCAATTTTTTTGTGTTTTTTTTTTGTTTTTTACTTAAAGTTAAGGTGGATGCTGTACTTGTTTGTTTTATGTCGTGCTTCGCGTTCCTGGCAAACGATTTGCGGATCTTGTTGAAAATTGGAGGGTTCAGACTTCGGAACTTAGAGCGCATCCTCTTGGGTACCTTTGTTCGGGGTGTTTATTATTATGCAATTTATTTGTGTCAGGTCACTAGCTTTCTTACGATTTGTTTTACTTTAAGTGCGGGACTAATTGTTTTTATTGGAAAGTCTCCGCATTGATAAACTTCATAGGACAGTCACAAAAGAATTCATTATTTAGAGTAGGAGTTTGAAAATTTCTTTAATCTCACTAGATACGCTTTTTCTCCGGTTGTAATAGCGATTTATATGGTGGATTTTTGGCCATTTTGATATAAGGTTGGATAAACGTTCATATTTGCATTGATTTAAAGGAGTGGGCTTGCTAGGCCTTTGAAAGAAAAAGTTGAAACGTGGTAAAATGCCTAGAATAAAGGTCGTGAAAGTGTAACCTTTTAGGTGATGACGATATCAACGTAGTGATCTGTGGCACAAGAGGAAATTCACAAACGAATCGGTAGAATATTTTAAAAAAAAACTCAACCATCACGGCTGAAAAAGCGTTCGCGAAGCAATAATAGCTCGATTGAAAATCTATTTTTTGGTTTGTCCATGGGATGGTTTTTCAATTTCTATCGGTAAAATTACTATTAACAATTGCATAGGGAGGCTTCGACATTCTGAATCGAGAAATATTATTTACAACAAAAATATTCCCAATAAACTAAAGTAACTTTATACGATTTTTTAAAAACTTTTAGCAAATTTGAAATATTGGCAACAAAGCTCATCATTAAAACTTGATGGAAAAGCTTTAATTCATAACGATTAATTTATTTTTAAAAAATTTGAAAGATTAATTATTTTGTTAAAAAAATCAAAATTTTGTTTTTTCTAGCTGGTTATACGATATTTGTATTATGGCCTATTTTCGCGAAGAAGGAACGAGCACAACGAATTACATCAAAACGTTCATGGCGGGTAAGTTCCTCAATAACAAGTTAAAATTGGTAAAATTCATAGTATACTGAAATATTTAATTGGAATATGCCTTTTCAGGTCTTATATAAAATATAAGTAACTGTTTTAGGTACTCTTGGAGTTCTACATAAAAACGTAGTATGACAAATTTTTACAACAAACTCGATGACAAGGCACTAAAAAGGTTCACATCGCCTAGTTAAACTCCTCACAATGAAATCCTCCCGAATGGGTCGAATTGGAGCCTGACTCTGACACTGAATCCACCAAAATACGGACTCGATTGTAATCCCAATCGGGTAGGTTTCTAATTCGGTGTCTTAAAATCAATTACTTTGAATCACACGGCAGTGTATCACTCGTACGTAGATTCATATCGATGCTAGATTTAAAAAAATGTTTTAATGACATAAAGTAATAACATCGACGCATACAAAAAACTTAGCACGCCCAAATCATTGCACAGAAATAGTCAACCAAAAAAGCTCATCCATTAACGTGACTGGAAAAAGCGTCCGCGAAACGAAGTGTCAATTCTTTTAATTCATACCGGATTTAATTTATATTTTGTTCAAAAAAATCAAAATTTGTCTGTCTAAGCTGGCCGATACAGTGGTATTATATCCGGTGCCGCGAAGAAGAAAACGAAGACAAACGCAAACGAACATAACCTCAACGTTCATGGGCCGACGTCTAAAGATTTTCCTGCAATATTACGGTAAATTTATTAATGCATATACCTTGTATACTGTAATATTTAGTTGGAATATGTTCTTTGTCCTCTAATTAACATTTTAATAACTGTTTTAGGTCTCTTGGAGTCGTCTATAGCCTAGCCTACACCAGGCCCTATGCATTTTTCCAGCAGACTCGATGGCCAAGGCCACCTACAAGTCAACTTCTTTCAGAATTCAGACTTCTTTCACAAGGATCCTGGGCCTAAGTTGTGACGATTGTGAGCCTTCTTTCTGTCACTTGATATTCATCAATAAATACCGTAATCTTAAACATTGTAATTACTGGTAGGGCTAGGGTTCGAAATTTTCCGGAAAAATTGAAGTCGAGGAAAAAACGGATATTTTCCCGTTTTTTTCCCGGAAAAATTGGGAAAATTGAATTTTCTTTACTTTTCATAAAGTTTATACTTCCTCGTAGTTCATTTTAGATTAATTGCATCTTTATGGTAAATTATAAATTAAGATTATTATTGTTAGTTTATTTTCATGTGTTTACGTACGCGTGTTTACTATTGATGTTTATAAATGACAGCAAAATGGCAGCAATACTACATCTAGCATTTTCCAAAATCCCTTGCAATTATTACTATTTATAGCCAGGGGTCGAAATTAACTTTTTTTCCAACTAGCACTTCGGGCTAATGGCAACAATAGTCCTCTAGCCCAAGAGCATTTTTACAGTCGGCAATCAAATAGGTTATATTGATGTAAAACAATAATAGGGTATATGTGAATGTTTTAAGTCACAATATTTGCCGGGTTTGACTTATGTGTAGGGGGGACTAGGGAGCGACCGGAAACGAATTTTAACCGTAATATTAATAATCCTAAATTAAGCGATTTTTTATTTTGTTTGCATATTTACAACGATTTTCCATACTAGGTAGTGCACTACTATTGGAAACTCGTTAAGTTATT
Organism: Sweltsa coloradensis; assembly: GCA_024449915.1. Classification (NCBI taxonomy): domain Eukaryota; kingdom Metazoa; phylum Arthropoda; class Insecta; order Plecoptera; family Chloroperlidae; genus Sweltsa; species Sweltsa coloradensis. The sequence goes on along the minus strand of JAMZAV010001991.1, from coordinate 53,479 downwards.
GTTGCGAAATATTGAGATTTTTTGAACGGCAATTGGGAACTCTGGAAAAAGTACTCGCCTGTCGGACTAGAGTAATTAGATTTTTACTAGCGCAAGCAAAGTTTCACTAGCCTCGGGCGAGCATTAATTTGACTCCTGTTTATAGATATACTATGTTAAGCTTTAGTCCCTCCCACGGCATGCCCTATTACTTTACAATATGGTCACAAAACTGTCTTTGAAATGAGAATTCCAATCATAATTTTAGTCTAACCCAACAAGAACAACTAAGGCATTTACCTTTCATTTTACTATTAAAATAATGAATTAAAAACTGTGAGATATGTAATTGGGCTACCTTATTGATAAAAATAATCATTACTACATTCATATCAATTTTATTTATCCTATGCACCTTAAAACCAATTTTTTCATTTTTTCCAATTTTTCCTATTTTTCCGACGTGCCCGGAAAAAAACGGAAAAAAACACGGTTTTTTCCCAAAATTTCCGGAAAAATTGGTACCTTTTAAATCCCTAGGTAGGGCCTAGGCTAGGCCTAGGCTAGCCCTATGCAGGCTAAGGACGTGTCTGAACTAGGGCTATTTTCAGTTTCATTTCTCAGTCTCGGTCTCATTACTAGAAGCACAGATAACAGAGTAGGGAGAGGGGGGGACATTGGTACAGTTCAGAACGTTTCAATTTTTTTACATATACATGTGCAAATTTGGGAATGAGACCTTTGTCATAGTAAAATACAACCCTTAATCTATGATATGTGTACTACATCTTTCACATTTGTGACCACTACTAATAAATAATCCACATATAGAAAATTATTACAAATGTACCAATGTACCCCATAGGCGGGGCACATTGGTACTAGTATGGGGCACATTGGTACACACATGTTTACTGGTCAGTATTTACAAGTTTAGGCCTACATAGGGTGTGTATTTTATGTATGTCAATAATGGTTTACATACATGAGCTAATAAACTTGTCCACATAGCCCCTAGTATTAGGTGTGTGCTTAAAATTAGCTTAACGTTAAACTACATTATTGTGGGAAAATATCTAGATCGAGGTTTGCCTGTAGACAGACAGCTTATATACTACACTAGAATGCTATTTTACTATGTATATATACTAAATACTAATCTAGGCCTAAGATAGACTGCAACATTAGGTCTACAGATAGATTTTTTTATTAACACTAGCTGGTGCATAGGGCCTGTAATGTACCAATGTGCCCCCAAGGCTGTGTACCAATGTGCCCCATCTGGTATTGTTTTAGAAAATAAATTAAAAAAATTTGAGGTTAAGGTATACAGTCATAGCAATGTGCTTACAATTTAATCAGATAAATTGCGGTCATCACATAAAAAAAATAGCTTGAATTACCTACAATAACATTATAATCAACCATTACAAAGTTTTATCACAACTATTTACTTTCCACATCACTAAATACAATTTATATCATAACTTAGCCATTTATCAATGGAAATGTCTCAGATTTTCAGAGCTGGTAGAGTTCCTCACTGCCATCTAGATCACTCATAATACACTGCTGAAAATTAAACATGGTGGCAAAATTCAAACTGTACCAATGTGCCCCCTGTACCAATGTCCCCCCCTCTCCCCTACACTACGTACGTAGTGTATTCTATTATCTGTGCTAGAAGTGTAACTTTCGGTCGTTTCTTGATGGGAGTATCAACGATAAATAAATAATAAATAAATAAATTGTATTTAGAGTCTACCCACTCAGTTATATAACTGATTTTCAGTGGGGGACTTTAAATCAAAGCGACTAAGCCAACCCTGTAGGCCCCGACGCAATCGGCGAGTGAGCGATAACCAACCAAAGATCGTTATTTGTAATAGGAAATATAGCAATCAGTGGTATGGACAGTGCGAACACCCGCGAATCAACGCCAGAATCAACAAGGCCGATTCAGCACAACTCTGAATTTATTATGTGCTTCGTTGCTAGGACGGCTCCAAAGTCACCGTTTACAAACTCCTAAGACAAGAACTGATGGACTTAAGTCCAAATCAGAAGTTAAAAAACTTCTGACTATGGCGGGAATCGAACCCTGGACCTTCTGCATTGGAAGCAGACACGCTAACAACAATCCCGTATCAACATCAAAACAAACAGACGGACAGCCGTGGAGTTGACACATGCAGGTGGCCGACTGATTGCGATCTTGCCAGTAGGCCTACTTTAAACTAAAGTGTTTACATATAGGCCTAACGTTTCCATATAAAATTTGACTCTGTAGGCCTACTATTAATAATACTACATTATTAATTGCATTTAATAACTTATTTGGTTACTCCTCGTGATTTGGAAGTGTTTTAGTTCGATCGTTTCCCGAGGCCGCTATTTTTTAGCAATAAGAATGAAACTGGTCAAGTCCAGGTCTAGGTTCAAGTCCAACTCATTGTTAAAGTCCTAGGCCTATACTAGGCCTAGCCTACAGTAGAGCTACCTGCCGGAAATAGTCAACACAACCTAAAGTAGGGTTGGGTGTGCATTCGAGAGTCATCTGTAAAGTATTTCCGTGATAAAAACTATTTAGGTACATCCAGTAAAAACAATTAAATACGTGATGAAAACAAACAAAACTTAGGCCTAAATGTTTACCTTCATTTAAAAATGCATTTGTTTGTTGTTTTGCTAATTGTTGCTGTCAGCCATTTTGAATTGGACCTAAAAAGAGTGTTACATTTTCGATTGCTCGGTCCATTTGCCGACTTGGACCAAGAATGGACCTAGAATTAGACTTTTCAGACAGTACTTCATACGCCATTGACAGATTAATAGTAGGCCTACCTTCTACGTTGTTAGACGTGGACTTGAATTTGGATCTAGACCTGGACCTGGACCAAGACTTGAAATTATTCAGACATAGGCCCCTACCCTAATTGCACGGTATTTTCATTACTAGGTTTCATTCCCGTTTTCAGTCTCGATCGGGACCCTTCGTACATTGCTTCTGACGTCACCGATGATTGATGACGTCAAATTGAGAATGAGAATAAGAATAAGCCACGTTTTTCAAGCAATCAGACACGTCCTAAGCCCAGTTGGTTAATTTAGAAAATAGAAAGTGTTTAGTTCTTTAGTTAGAAAGTGGGCGGACGCTCGACGACTGCCCATGATACAATAATTGTTTCGAAAAATTATGTTTCCTGGTACAATGGGGAGTCTTTGGGGGGATGCTCTCCAACTAGGCTAGGGGTCTGGGGTGCATAGCATAGACTAGCCCGACGTCGGGAATGGATGATGCATGCTTGAAGAAGGAGACGGAGTCTCCGAAATGTATTGAAATTTTAAGTACCGTAGGCCTAAAGTAGGCTAACCCAGACCTGTTAAAGTTCAGTTGAGTGATTTGTATAATAAGGTATATTTCACCATGTAGCCTGGTTCAAACATGTGGTTTTAGCCGAAAGGGTGTTAAAAGCAAACTTAGAACGTGATCTTACTAACTTTGGTGTGCTTAAACCGAAAAACCATGTTGCCCAAACGACCGATGGCTCTAACCCCCCCATTACCCCCCCCCCCCCCCCCCCCCAAAAAAAAAATCAAAAGTTTGACAAATTTATTCATTTACTCGCACTTAGAACGCGATCTTACTAACTTTAGTGTGCTTAAACCGAAAATCCATGTTGCTCAGACGTCCGATTTCTCTAACCCCCCGCCCCCCATTACTCCCCCCAAAATAAAAAAATTACACTTTTATTCCACTTGTACTTAGAACGCGATCTTAACTAACTGTGCTAAATCCGAAAATGGATGTTGCCCAGATGTCCGATGGCTCAAACACCCCACCCCCTTTTCCCCCCCCCCCCCCCAACAACAAAAATTTTGACATTAATATACATTTTTGTTCGTACTTGAACGTGGTTTGACTAACTTTGGTATGCTGAAACAAAAAAAAAACATGTTGCCCGGACATTCGAAGAATTTAATCACACCCCTACCCCCGGCCCCCTTACCACAACAAAAATTTTAAGTTTACAAACATTTGCAACTTAAAGTTGATCTTACTAACTTCGGTGTGCTAAACCAAAAATCAATTTTTTCCTCCTCGTTGCCTCCACCGCCTACACATCCCCGCAAAAAATTGTATGTCTAAATTTGCATGCAACTTTTTAAAAACCTTTTAACGTTATTTTCTTAACTTTAGTGAGAATTTGCTTTTTAACTTAGTACATGATCTTATTGATTTTAGTCTGTTCAATATAAATAATTTACATTGGAAGTCTCGATACGCCTCCAAAATTTACCCGTGTATTTACCTACTTGAATGTAATCCAACGGCTCAAAGTGACACGAACCCCACACCCCATCCGTTGCCATTTAGCCATTTTGTGCATTAAAATAGTTAACGCTCACCCCACTACAAATGAAGTCTATGTTGTATGCAGAGAAATACACGAATTTGCCTTATTTTATGTTAGATGTTAGACATCACAGCCCCTGTGGCTTCATCGACATGTTGAACTTGAATGGCATCATTGCCAGTTCATAGTCAATTCCTATAATGTCTTTGTAACAAATGATGTTTCCTGCGTCGCAAAAGAAATTAATTACAAGTTGCTTAGAATGCGTTTCTTGGTGGAGAATACCGGTACAACCTAAGCCCACATGCCTAGGTGTCTAAACTTCACCTTAAGTTAACGCAAACACTACATCTTGACACAGAGTTAATATTTTCGATTGACTCATTTTCTGAACCTCCTACTACAGGTGAATGAATGCATGTGTTGACTGATTTTGGAATGCATCCAATGCTATTTCACTTATTTCAAGTGACCTGCGTTTAGAAGTTTTTAGTCATCTCATACCTCCTATCTTTGACCATTGACATTATCGGGCTGACTGAACTGCTAGTGCATGATGGACCTTTCGTTGGGATCTCGTCGTGTCATTAATTTTTGTCCCCACTCGTTTCTTTGGCATTATATACGTTTCACAACCACAATCGTCACCCATTTGTTGACGGTACAAATAAATTAATATATATTTTTCATCTCCGTTTTGATTCTATTACAAAGATATTTCTTATTCTTTGAAGAAATGAGTGTATTTTTCCACGCAAAATCCTGAGACAAATATAATGGTTGAATCTTTCATCGTAAGTGCAACTTACTTACCAGCCATGCCATTGCATTGTCGCCATATTTATTATTTAATTGTTCTTCTGTACTTATTTATTTATTTATTTATCTCTAACAACAGGTATCAAAACCCACAAGTGTTAGGTATAACTAAAACTAAACAATTCAAAAATATACTATTCAAAACAATACAAAATACGTTACACATACAAATGATTAAATACCTATGAACAAGTACGATAAAATTAAATTAAAATGTTACAACAAATACAAACAAGAAAAAATTGAATAACAAAAGAATATATAAAAAAACGGCTTAAAGCCAAAGATGAATGAAGGGGGGGGGGAATGAGGTTATAAAATACAAAACTGGTGAAAAGTTGATTAGGTGACAAGAGTGATGAGTCATGTTGGTAAACTGGCATAAACAGCTGCTTTAAATAATTGAAGTTTCATGTGGTTGATGTCAATTTCTGGATTAATGGCTAATAATTTGTTGTAGGTGTCTTGTATTCGGTTAATGGGGGAAAATTTAAAAACATCAATACGAGCACATGGAATTTTGAAGGCTATGTAATTTCTTGTAAATCTTGAAGGGATATGAAAGTTTATATCTTGAATTAGGTCCGTGTCGATTAAGTTATGGAGAAGTTTGTAAAGGAAAATTACGTCGGTTGCACTACGACGACATTCTAGTGTTGGAATTGATTGTTGTTGACAAAGTGTGACAAAGTGTAGCATAATGTGATCGGTTGAAAATTTATATTATTTTTATAACAAAGAAAACTTACAAATTTGTATTGAATACGTTCAACTTGCTTAATTTTGGTAACGTGATGTGGATTCCACACAACACTGGCGTAGTCAACGTGGGGTCGAACCAAGGATACATACAGCTTTCTTGTAGTTCTGGGTGAGAAGTTAGCGGCACAATTTCGTTTCATAAAACCAAGAATTTTTAGTGCTTTTTTGGAAACGACGCTAAGGTGATCATAAAGAAAGATCAGAAGACATCTGTACACCTAGGTCTCTGATGGAATCAACAATTTTTAGTGCAGCACCTTCAATGATGTATTGATAACGTATAGAATTTTTCTTCTTGTTAGTATATGTGATCACGTTACATTTATCAACATTGAGGTAAAGTCTCCATGTTCTACACCAGTTGGCAAAATTATCAAGCTCTAACTGAAAAGCATTGCAGTCATTAGCTTTGTTGATGGGCTTGTACACTTTTAAGTCGTCAGCGTATAGAAGGCACTTACTCGATGTAAAACACGCAGGTATGTCATTCATAAACATAGTGAACATTAAGGGACCCAGGATAGACCCCTGGGGCACCCCAGACGTGACATGCTCAGAACTGGAGTTTGAGTTATCAATAACAACACACTGCGTTTCGACCTGTGAGGTAGTTTGCCAGCAGTGAGAGAACTTGACCCTGAATACCATAACATTCAAGTTTGTGTAGAAGCAGTGCATGGTCAACGCTATCAAAAGCCTTGCTGAAATCTGTGTAGACCGCATCTACTTGGCTCTTGTTGTTAAAGTGTAAAGCAATATCACTCATAAATGAAGCAAGGTTTGTGACAGTGGAACGTTGCTTTACAAAGCCGTGCTGCTCGGGGACTATGTACTTCTTAAGATGAATGTGATTCGCGACGAAAGAAAAGTAAACATATCACGTGGTTTTCTCAATTTATTTGAACTGGAAACAACCACGCTGAGATGGATTTGTTAATTTCCAGATAAGATTTCCATATAATTTGAGGTGGTATTTTGCTTTGTCTGCCATTAGGTCTATGAAACCACAGAGTCGTACGCTCATTACAGGCTGCATTTTGGAATCATTTAATATGCTACTACTCATACCTCACGTCTGAACTTCGATTAAACTTTCATTGGCATTAATTTGCCCAAAATATACAAGCTGCGTCATCAAACTTCGATTACTCATTTTTTTTTAGCTGTTTTGGCTTTATTACACGGCTCAGAGGCTGAAGTATTATCATTGTCAAAACAGCTTCTCACAATAAAATATGGAGGAACACGACGTTTAATCGAAAACCAATTGATATGGATTTTGTTATGCTACACCATAGGTCTACATAATCGCCTTGCAGAGAATTAGGCGAGCAGAGGAGTTACAGAAAGTGATTTTGATAATTTTGCATCCCATTTTTAACTCGGAAAGAATGTTCTCATCCCAACCAAAATTGGTATGAGTTGTCAGGTACCTAAATAGCTCTGATTATGATTATGATCTGATTATTATGACGTATTTAAAGTTCATTTCACGTTTCATGGCGGCTTGGAAACACCTTAAAAACGCCAAAATCGTGGCTTTTTTTCGAGGTACCTGAGTGTACAGCGACCTATAGCGGGTACTTAGGTAATAGGTTTTGTGAAATAAAATCTTCTAGTAGACAACCTCATTACCTACTACTTATATTGTGGGAATTTGGTTGAAATAACAAATCCAATGACTATATTTTGAGTATTTATCTAAAATTCTGTCGAATATATGAAATCCATGACAAAACCTTCAGTAAGGATTTTAATGTGTGGGTTTTGATCAAGGTACATACCAATTTGTAGCTGCGATGCGAACTACGTGAGAAACCTCTATCGGCGAATAATATTATTACATACATGAGTGTTGTGCGCTTAAACGTAAGTAAACAGATGTTGACAACAAATGCTCGAAGGTTCATGGCCTACAGATTGAAATAATAACCTTTTTCTGCAATGATTGACTTATACCTTATCAAGTATGGCCTATTTACTAAACATTTACAACAATAAGACAACCCTCAAACATTATTGTGCCAAAAGAAAAAAACGTTTAACAAATTATACTGAAAAATACAAAGTTTGACCTTCATTGACCTCTGCTGACCACAAAATTAATTTTGAACAATTGAAATATTTTTTATTTAGAAGACCCTTAAATAATCTTTGATTACATACCATGCTTACTAAGTTTTAAAAGTACATTTTTTTAAATTAAATTTTATTACATTTTCATTTAGGGGATGATTAGACCCACCCACCATATGGGGATTTTAGGGGATTCTTTATGGGTTAGTAAGTGTTTTTTTTTTAAATCCAATGATACCAAATTCGCTTCTGTTGCAATTTGTCCTATAGGTTCGGCCTCAAATTTGTGGATAGTCCCCGGACTAGTAGCGGCGAGAGTCCGAGAGTAATTATCACCAACTAGTATTAAAAATTCTCCCACACGAAGAGCTTTTAAGGAATTTTTGATTTTTCGATTGCATCTTATTCAGCTGAGTGTACGTTAACTGCTCAGCGAGTATCAACAGCCTATCTCATCAATGCTATGCTGTACAGTGTTAACTGTTAATAAAACGCCCTACATATCAGCTATTCTTTGTGTTTGAACTTAATTTCAAACCAGTTTAACCAGTTTAGCTCAAATTTTGGACTAGCCATACCCTCAGACATTTTATTTGTGACAAAAATCAATTTTTAAATCATTTTCTTCAAAATTATGTTCACCAACTAGGATACCCTAAATGTCTACAAATTCGACACACTTGCCCAAAGAAATGGGATTTAAGGGTTGAAGTTTTTAAGTCACTGTTGGGCAACATTGGTTTTCGAATTCAGCGTAAAATTACCTATAAGAAAAGTCATGTTGCCCGCTTTTAACACGAAATCGGCGCACTTTCAACGATTAACATTGAAGTCCCATACCGCGTGGAACTAGGCTAATGCAGTGCATTGCGTGTTTATTTTTAAATGACTCAAAGAACACATTTTTATAAAACTTAAAGAAAATATCAAGATTTGTGGAAGAAAGAAGTAGTAATTTGATTTGTTTGTGTTCTATAGTGTTTGTTAGTAGTGTTGTAATTTCTACACCTACCGGTAGCACAGGCCTGGTTTATCTAGGCCTACTAGGGTTACCCCAGGGTCTCGTAGGCCCATCACCGTCATCAGCGGAGCCTCTCTAAGATCTTCACTTGTTTCATTGACACTTCTTCATTTTTCATCCCGATTCTTTGTCTCAGCCATCCACCTCCCTGGTTAAAGCTGGTGAATGAGCTAGCTATGTTTTTTAGACGAGGGAGCGGAGCGACTGAGGATACAATTCAACTCAAACGGCTTTTATTCTATGATTCTGTGATTCTGTGCGTGTGAGTGTGTAGGCCTACATTGAAAATCAGCCGAATCGCTGAATAGATTGCCCTGAAATATTAAACAGACATCCAGTACGAGTAAACTGAGAACTGCTAACAAAATCAGCTAGATTCATTGCGATTTAAACCTACAAGAAATAATAAATTGAAAAATAGGCTGTTAGGCTTTTTCAAGAATCATCTACGCCCTCTTTATTGCATGCAAAGCATTTATGGGAATCACGAGTTTAACATACGTCCTGCCACTCCTGCCATATGATCAGGTGTGTGTCGGACTGCGTTTTCCACAGAGTCTGCCTTCAGTCTACTACACACCTGATCATATGGCAGGATGTATGCTAAACTCATGATTCCCATAATGCCATGCACGCGATATATAGGTGATTCTTGTAATTGTCTAAGTTAAATTCACCCCCCCCCCCCCCACATCCCAATTTTCCCACTTAGGCCTACTTATTTGCAAGGCTGATAAAAACATTAAATTATCTAGGTGCAAGCGCACCGGGCCAAGCCACGGGCGGCTCCGCTTCCACTAAGCGCCTATTACCGCACGCCTACATTAGCACTTAACACGGTGTTGCCGACGCGAAACCATGGGAGATACAAACCTGCAACTTGCTTCAATCGATGGGCTTTTACTATGAGAGGACCCATTTCAAGTTTCATCCCGATCTGCTGATGCGTCTAGAAGTTATTGAGACGTCATGATCATTCAAAATTACTTTCTTCTTGGTGTTTGGTGGGTGGGTGGCTGGCTGGCTAGCTGGCTATGGACTTATCAGTTTGTGGGCCCTCAATGGATAATGTTAGAGAAGCCAAAATTTGCACCGATGTCAGTCATCTCAGTGGCCATGTGCTTTACAAACGGTAATTGGATTAGATGACTGGAAGCTTACATAATGCAAAAATAACAAATTATTTAATTCGTGTTTTGGTAAGAAACGGATTGGCATAGAGTTACAGAATGACGTGTCGGTTTGTGGGCCCTCAATAGATAGGCCTAATGTTTGAGAAGCCAAAATTTGCACCGATGTCAGTCATCTCAGTGGCCATTTGCCTTACAAATGGTGATTGGATTAGATGACCGGAAGCTGAGATAATGGAAATATAACAAATTATTTAATTCATGTTTTGTTGAGTATTATTTAAGTATTATTTCGAAAAAATGATTGTACTTTTTCGCAAAGCAGATGGTAAAAATTTCAACTGTTCAAACAGCTTACAAAATTATGAAAAATAGACTAGGGGTAAGTGGGGTAAATGGGAACATGGGGTAAATAGGAACAGCCCTAAAATCTACCCCATATGACCTATTTAAAAAATACAAAAAATATTCCATGTGACCTTTTTATTTTCTCAACAACATATCAAAAAATCAGCTCATTCTGATGTTAATTTAATAGTTTTCTGATTTTTTTAAAAACTACCCTACACTTGAAAGTGGATGTAAGTTTCAGTCAAAAAAACTTTAGAAAAAAAACTTATGTCCAAAGAGTACCCTAAAAAGATATTTTGACATATAAAAAGTTCCCCCCAACTATGAACATGATTTTACAATTTGTTTGCATTTGCTTATCTTAGTCCATCATGGCTGTTAAGCCCCTGTTCCCATTTACCCCATACCACCTCCATTTGGGGGTAATTAGGAACACTGGTTCGGGGTAATTAGGAACAAGTGGGGTAAAAAGGAACAACACAGTTAACCTATGGGTTATATTTATGGGGTAAATGGGAACAGTTCTCGATCTTCACAGCCATCTCTATTTGACCATTGTGGTTGACCAGGTGTTGTGAAAATTGCCATTTAGGCCATTTTTCTGCTTTTTCCTCAATTTCTTCTGACACTTGGGAAAATATCATCTCAGTGCATTATATTCACAAGATTCCCATAAGATTGATGTGCGTTCCTAATTACCCCATATTCCCACCGTTGATAAAATTTGATTAGAAAAGTTAAATTCATCCCCCCTTCCCAATTTTTCCACTTACTTATTTGCAAGGTTGATAATAAACACTAAACTAATCCTATTGTCACAAAAACAACTAAGAATATTTTTTGACACAAATGTAGCGCTTCGCTCCGCTCTGGTTTTAATATAAGTATAATCTGATATTGTTTTCTTACATAACATCCACAGTTTTTAACATTTGACTTAATTTTTTTTTATTGAAATCATACATCAGATATGTCTGTTCCTATTTACCCCATTTTGTTTTACCTCACACCAATAACCTACAGTGTTGTCTGTTCCCATTTACCCCAAAATGACGGGGTAAATAGGAACAATACCACTTTTTACATTTGATTTTTTTCCTAGTACATGATTTAAGGAAAATGACACACAAGTTATTCCTTACACTAACAACAGTGCAAAGAATAATGTACAACAAAAAAATCATAAAAAAGTCAATTGTATAACTTTTTACAGAAAGTCAAAGATGAAAAGTTCCAAAAGTGTTCCTATTTACCCCACTTACCCTAAGTATTTTTATGAAAATAAATCTAGACTGGGACTTACTTGCCCACAACACATGAGGTAGAAACGAAAATAGGTTTGTCTTTATTACTTAGAAACTATAGCTATTTAAGTTGGCAATAAGACAAAATATTTACAAGTCTTTTTGGAGTGAATCAGAATTTAAAAGTTGAGTTTGGACTTAGCAGTTTTTTTTTCGGTTTTTTAGTTGTAAGTTTTGCTTTGGTTAAGAAATGCAGTTTTTTTTCTTCGGATTTTTAGTTGTAAGTTTTGCTTTGGTTAAGAAATATTCCAAGTCTTGTGGTACAAAATAAATTCAACAGAAAACAAGGACTTAGTTGATTTTTTTCAGAGTAGGACTTGATAGTATTTGTTGGCAGTAGGCCTAAAAACAAAATAATCACAAACAAAACAAAACAAAACAAATAACAAAATTATTCTGAGTCTTAAAAACTCCACGCGAGAGGCAAATGTCCTAATGGCCCTAATGTCGACCCTCTGATTTGCATATGGGCAATGCCGCGAACCAGTCAACGGGTGAGGATGCAGACCGCGGCACCCTGCACTTCTGCTGGTTCAAGAGGACCTCACGCTTCGGGTCGGCCCGCCGAACTGACTTGAGATTTGTCGCGTGCCTAGTAATGCAGGCTCAGATTTAGGGTGGGCGGTTGTTCTGAGTGACCTGACCCTATGCGCAAGCATAGATGAGTCTCTATCCGCCGTCTGCTAGCAGTTTAATTCGTCAGTTAGTGCCAACTTTTACAAAAATCAGTTTTCATTTTTAAGAGTTACATGTTAGCCACTCTTGCAGCTAAAACGTACTGCCTTCCATTTTGCGCACAAGTTATGACGATTAAGATTATGATATCAAGATGTGAAACATCTTTGAATGAGACTACTTTCTAACAAAGAATATTGATATTATTTAGGGTGTTGTGACGCTTGGACACTTGAACTAGGCGCGACTAAGATTATTTTGAGAGTTTGATGGCACCGCCTTCCAAACGTTCTCTTGGCGCGTCAGGCGCCGTTTTCAAACCTGTAGTTCAAAATAGTGACTGACGACATGTCCATGGCGTTACAAGATTTATTTGGAATAACTATAGAGCCTCAGCCTAGCTCCGTTTGAATTGTTTGTTACTCTGTGTGTTTCCCTTACAGGAGTTCGAGGAACTCTCAATCGTTGAGGAAACAACAAGACCCTACCTTGCCATTGCTTGTCGTTGTTGACATCACCAGTTAACGTAGAGAATTTTCTGGACGGGTAAGTCATTGGTTAACTATATGCTACCATTGTTGTTTCCCTTCATCATTTCGTCTCGAATAGCCAAAGTGCATTAATATGAGACATTAAGCAATATCCAACCAACCATTTATCATCATTATCCATTATCTGTTGGTGTTGCTATTGGCATATTATGATAGTTTGTAAAATATGCTACGGTACTGTTATCTCAAATGTCCTTATTCCGTATTTGGTTCCACTCAGTGTTGTTAAGTAGTGGGATACTAGTAGTGCGCTACTAGCCTGCTTGTATCATGTTACTTTTTTGAGTAACGAGGACGGTAGGTAGCGCGCTAGCCTTGGAAAATGTAGTAAAGTAGCGAGTAGCAAGCTACTAGGGATAGATGAACGTTCAAAATTCCTAACTCGACAGAATTTTTTTGAACAACGGTTTGGTTCGAGTTCTAAATTTGTTGTTTTGTTTTGTTTGTTCGAGTTCATGATTTATCAAAATTACGAACTTGCTCCGAACTTTTAAACTTGCCGCTTAAACCCATGGAACGAACTGCCGCCCGCCCTCAAAGACTGCCCAGTGAGTCATTTCCCTGCCCTGTGCAAGGATCACTTGTGGGAGAACCAACTACATGTGCCGTGTTAGTTTGACGTCCTTCAGCAAGGCTCTTCGCGGCACGAGATTTCTACATAGATTTTAAGTATTTTAGCAAAATATTTGCTAGCGTCGACGCCGTTTCTTGTTGTTCAATGTAACAAGGATAAACAATAAACGCGAGAAAATCCTTCAATGGTGTGGCAGATAATATTCATTTGACTATCGATTGCCAGTGATATTTTCGATATTTGAAGTTGAAGTAGCTCTCCACCAATTGCGTGGCTTCTAATGTTCGACTAATCGATTTGCCACAATGATTTGATTCATCACCAATATATCTACCAATGAGAAATCTGCTAAATATAAGACGCCAAGACGGGACGCTGTGACATTAAGGACGATATTTACGATGTTTTAAAGAGCATCAAGTATTATTTGGAATCACTGAACAATGACTAAAGACCGATTAACCACGTTTATAATTTATATGCAATTAAAAACAAATACATTTCTCGCAGGCTAGTTTTAAGTGAATGCAGATGGGAGATGAAAGATGGGTACCAGGGCTCAAAAAAAATTATTAAATGGCTTAGCCTATGCCGGGCATGTGATAATTTTACATGCCCAGACAGAAAACTTAGGCTACATGCCAATTTTTTAAAACAATTATGTTGTAAAATAGGTTATCATCAGGACATATAGGCCTAGGCTAAGTGAAATCCTGCTAAAACGTTCCCTTCATAGGCATTTTCCTGCTCATTGCATATGAACTTAACACTGTTTTTATTTCTATATATATATGTTAACCAGTACCTGTACCTGGCATAGGTGCCTATAAAACTTCCCGTCTAAAATGATCCAATCTCATACATTTTCCCCGCCTATTAGGCCTACGTACAAAAATATATTTAAATGTGTACTTCCTACCAGGCGCGGCCCGACTAGGCCCAGGCCGTCCCTGAATTCTCTGATAATTTTGTCTGAATTTCTGTTTTGAGATGAAATTGTGATTTTTATGTACAAAATTTGCTTCTGCCTCCATCATTAAATAATTTCATCAGATCAAGGATGATCTTGATTAACTATCTCATTACCTACAAACAATACAAATAAGCGTATAAAATACATATTTTTCAGCTTGCTTGTTAAAAGAATTTCTTTGCTTTGAACCCCATTTTCCTATTTTAGTTGTTTTTGTGATCGGAAAATGCAAATTTCAAAAATCATTAAATACGAGTAGGCCTATTGTGTAGGCAGGCCTAATAAATACACCTTAGAAATATCCATAATTTTTGTAGAGTCAAAAATACATAGCAAAAAAGCACAAATTTAAAAAATGCCCTGCGGGGCAAATTTGTGATGAGCTCCCTCGCCCCCCGGCACAAATTTAAAAAATGTTTATAGTTGGTCCGCCCCCATTTTTGGGCGCTAGAACTGCGCCTACTTCCTACCCTTGAGATACATTTTCTTCCATCCGCGCTCTTGCTGTGGATACGTTTTTACCAGCCGCGCTCGCGTGTTTGTATCAGCCTTATGTCCGTCCACCCGCCCAGGGTGCGAATTGACGGGGGGGATGGGGGGATTTCCCCCCTCTGGTAATTTCATCCCTGGCTCTGTTTAACTGAAAGGTATCCCTGCCGGGGATGGGTAAATCCCCACCTCTGGATTCCCATCTCATCTCATAACATATCAAGTGACTTATCTCGCAATGTTAATAAATAATGCGTCAATTTACACATATTCCTTTCAAAATAATACCTCAGATCGCTTCTAATACCATCTTGAGGGCAATAACACCCCCAAATTTTTCCTCAGATCACTTCTGAGGCCATCTCGAGGGCAATAATGACCCAAAAATTTTATCACATCGCTTCTAAGGCCATCTCAAGGGTAATAATACCGGCTCGCCCCAGACCCCGGTTTGCCAACGAAAATACTGTTCTAGGCCATCCCCCCCTCTGCAAAGTCGTTAATTCGCGCCCTGCACCCGCCCTCCCGCAACGAGTGCGAGAGAGAGAGAGAGAGCAATATCATGCGCAAACAAGGTGTGTGCTCGATCCAACTCAGCTGACCGGCGAGTAGCCTACATGATTGTGCGATAAGAATCTGCGATATATACGTAGGCCTATTAGGGTGTATGTTTCAACAGATTACGAAATCTGCAATCTCGACGCATGGGACTTATTACTAGAGAAGTGGACTTATCTTTTTTCCCAGGCTTATCTTGTGACTAGAGCTAAGCGCAAGCGATAGTGAGAGATTTTCCCACATGCACGGACGGGCATGTGGGAAAATAATTTACTTGCCCGACCAATTTTTTTACATGCCCCGGACATCTCGCGCATAGTATTTTTGAGCCCTGGGCACTTAATAAGTAGATTGATATGCATTCTTAGCTCATCATCCCTGGACATACAGCATTAGGGAACAATGTTGCAGGCCAAGCATCTAATTGTCAGGTCTTTCTTTCAAACCTCCTTCATTGGCCAGTGGCAGTTTATTGGCAGTTTATTCTCTTAGGCATAAGTTGCTTGTTGGATTGCTTTATTGCAACAGGCCAGGGCCTACACCCTAATGAACATGAACAACATTTTTCTCCAGTTTGTACTAACAAAACACGAAAGTAGGTAGCTGTAAAGTAGCGTCACTACTATTATAAAGTAGCTGCACAAGTAACAAGCTACTTAAGAATAATAGTAGCTTCAAAAGTAGCTGTAGCTATAGCACTGCTACTTTTTAAAAGTAGCTTTAACTACACTGGTACCACTTGGTTTTATACCTACAAGTACAATACTTCTCAAAAACTTCATCTAAACAGTAAACTAAACAGTTAAATATGTTAAACATCAGGAAGATTTATTTGGAACAAGCTCTAGATGAATAATGTTTGTTTCACTTTCAGGGGGACGAAGAACTCGCAGTCGTCAAGGAAACTACAAGAACGTTAATTGTCGCCTCTAGCGTCACCAGTTTAGAAGAATTTTGTGGACATGTAAGTTATTTTATTGGTCTAGGGCCTATACTGTAGTAACTGTACCACCATATTGTTGTTTCCTTCTGTTGCAAAAGAGCAATGTAGCCTACTACATGTTTTATAGGACTACATGAAAATCCTGATAATACTGCATCAACAATGATCTATTGATTTAAAATAACAATTTATACCTTTATGTACCTACAAAATTTAATAGGTTCTTCATGTGTTTTTATTTATTAATTGATCTCTAACAAGTAACAACAGGTATTAAATTAACCCACAAGTGTTAGGCAGTTTTATACATAACCAGAATACAAGATATAACAGTAATTTACACCAAACCCAACACAGACTCAACCTATCAAACAGAGACCCAGTTAAAGCTGGTGTTATTCTTTTTAACAATTTACCAACTAAATTAAAAGACCTCAACATAAATAGAGACAAATTTAAAATAAACGTTAAACAATATCTAATTTTTCATGGATTTTATAGTATAAAAGAATTTCAAGATGGTAAAGACTGCTCTTGTGAATATTGTATTAAAAATTTGAGGTAAAAGATAAGAGGGTAAAAATATAACGCTGAGAAGAAATTTTTGTAATTATTGTATTGTATTTAAATAGGGCCTATGAATAATTAAATGATAAGAAATTATCTTGTGAATATAGGCCTAGTATTACAAATTTAATTTTGACAATAAACAACTAAAAATTGAGGACAATGAGGAAATATTATTGTTATAATAATTAATATAGGCCTAATGAAATATGTAAATTTTTGGATGAGCGTAGCGAGCGTAGCGAAGATTCCATTTCACTACACTGGAGAAAAAAATCTGGAATGTTTATCTTTTTTTTTCTGTATGTATTTTTGTGTGTTTGTTAACACGATTCCGGCTAAACCGATACTCCAATTACAATGAAATTTTATGGAGGCCTTCGAAATCTTTGAACTTAGAACTGCCACGTTTTTGAGCGCAATCGGAAAATTATTTTTCATTAAAATTGTAACTTTACGATTTTTTTCGAATTTTAAAAAAATTCTTCAGCTTATAACACCTACATGCTTTATCCGATTTTAATGATTTTTTCACAAAACCTTAATTTTATGAATATATACATTCGTGTAAAATTTGAGCGCAATCGAAAAACTATTTCTTATGAAAATCGAAATTTTACCTTTTTTTTCTTTTTTAAAATAATTCTTTGACTTATACATGCTTTATTATCCTATTGGAATGATTTTTTCACAGAACCTTAATTTTATGAATATATACATTCGTGTAAAATTTGTGCGCAATCGAATAATTATTTCTCATGAAAATTTCAAAATTACGACTTTACTTTTTTAAAATTACGATTAATTAAAAAAATTTAAAATTGAAGTTAATTTTTTATTTAATATAATATAATTTTAAAAAATCTTCAACTAAGTAATGATTTTTTCACAGAACAACTGAAAATCCGCATAACACATGGCAGCTCAATGCACCAATTACGCTCATCCAAGAACGCGGAGGGACTTAAGCGTTTTCCTAGTATTTTGAATGTAAAATGAATAACATGTAATATTGTATTTTGCATGTAGAATTAAATATGTAAAAATCAGGTATTTTGTAAGTAGATTTAGAATTAGTTAAAGCGTGTTTCAAGACTTGTACATGAACTATGTATTTTTAAGTGAGCAATGCTTTTGCAATTGCTAATGAAATAAAACGCATTTGAATTGAATTGAACTAAACAGTAAACAATTCAAAATACAATTCAAAACAATACTTATACGTTATACAAATCATTAAATACATTAACAAGTAGGCCCTACTATAAAATTAAAATTTTACAACAAATACAACAAGAAAAACTACAAAAGTATGTAGGCCCCTAAATAAAAAATGGCTGAAAGCCCAAGATGAATGAAGAAGAAAGAGAAAAAACTGAGGTTATAAAATACAAAACTGGTGAAGAGGTAATTATATGAGTAGAGATGTGCAAAATGGTGATAACGAAATTCACGATTTTTCTAAAGTTGCAATAATCCTTTCAAATTCAATTTCCACATTAATTATCTAAATTGTGATTGAATTGTACCAATTTCCAATATATGCGAATTTTCGCGATATTTTAGTTGATACCGCGAACTAGTGGCGAAATTATGCAATTAGGCCTAGCCTATGTCTTTAAACGTGAATTAGGTCACAAAATTTCAAACTTTTTTTCAAAACTTTGGTGGAGGTGCCGGGTAGGTAGTCAAAATTAAATTAATCCTGGCTGGTACATATTATGGTGGAGGTGCCGGGTCATACAACACGATTGTGAGATCGTAATAATCGTTTATACGCGAGTAAGCTCAAAATACTTCATATCAAAATATCGACATTGCACAAAAAATGCATAATTTTGTGATTTTGGTGGAGGTGCCGGGTAGTCGAAATTATTCCTGGTAAAAACTGTCAGAAACTTTGAAAACTGAAGGCTGAAATTGAGTGACTACCTCTATTTTTATCACTCAAAGCTGCGTTTTACATTTTAGGAGTGAGATGAACTAGTATCGATCGTCGAGAAAGCTCTTACGTAAGATCTTCAGACAATGCAGCTCGCGTCATCTTGAACGATGATTTATGTTCAGCCGCCAACGCTTGCTCCGCAGAACTATTCGGGAGGATTTTTGTGAGTCTGTCCACGAAACATTATATTGGGTATGGTGCTTGACTGCTTATTCAATGATATCAACGAAGATGTCACAATTCACAATAGTATTTTTTTTTAAATGAACTTCGTACCTAAATATGTACTAAGCTAATTTTTATTCACACATACATAACATAGGCCTGCTACAGTATACAAAATTGTACACCTACTGAGAAATGATTGACCATTAGTCACATACTTTTAAAAATTTGTTTGAAGAACAATTTGTATTAATTTTTCCACTTCTTTGATGTTGTCACGACCATAGTCAAGCAAGTAATAATCTCCTAGGTCAATATTTGTTGACAGTTTGTGTCTCAGCGTTGATATTGTTGAGATAGCGGTCATGAAAAGCACTCGCATGTTCGTACCTACGTAGTGCACTAGCTCACACCACAGTTCTTGAGAGAATTATAAAGAGAAACCATATGATATGGTTACGGTTTCTAGTACCGGTAGTGCAAGTTGACTTCAGTATTGGTACCATCAGTGCAACTTTTGTATTTAACCATCTTAATAAAAAGTTCTAGTTTGACAAGAGTCTATCTGTGAACTGTTGCTCTCGTTTCAATCTATCACGGGCCGTTTTTAGTTCTTACGAAGTCTGCAGGGACTTATAGATATTCCGACTTACGACAGTTGGGCGGCGATCGTTGGACAATGGTTTGGGTTGCGACTCAACTGTTGTTGTTTTTCAACACAAATATCCCTCACATACACATGCTACGAAATAGTTTTGCTCTACCATCCATTTAATTTAAACCAAGGAACCCCCTATGAAAATTTTTGATTTTAAGCCTGATTTTGTTCATTCAATATCAATACCCTCTTGGCTAATCTAGTAGCAAAATGGGGCTAACCAAGAAACGATTTTTTTGGCGACGGAAGATTACGGACCAGTATTATTAGGCTACCTACTTAAGTGTACTGTGGTGTGAACCCTAGTGTAATCTGGTACTAGTTGGTGTGTCATATGTCAGCTTGGTAGAAAATACATGATACAGTTGCTCCTATAGAATTTCCTTACCCAAACTTTAAAGCAACGTGGAAACAAGTAGGAATATATATGTAAACGTTTAGGCAATTAATCCCACTGATAGGCCTAATAACTACCTAATAATAATAATGCAATTCACTCTTATCTCTGAACTTTTGGACGTAGCTTTATTTTCAAAACTATGCATGTTCTATTGATTGATTGATAAACAATTGCCAAATACGCATTATTTTATTTTGCAAGTATGTAGTTTCTTTGAAAACCATATGATAGCAATTTTATGAATCTAAATGCAGACTTTTTTCAAAGTTCTCAAGCCACTCATTGCAAAGTTATTTTAGATCTGTCTCTGACATTGTGCATAAGTAACAGACTTCAGTACCTAGCTGCATGTATGCCTACCCATGCACGTTTTAACTATCAATCTATATGCGCAATATTGTTCGCTTTTTTATGCACTGGTTGCTACATCTTGGATTGTGTTACATAGTGACCATAATCTTGTACATTGCAGCATGACAGATAAACAAACAAACTTTCCTTATTAGTAGGGTGAAGAACCCTGAGATATAGCAAATAAGAAGTTCTCATTTCGTAATAAAAAATCTTCAATTTCATTATATAAAGTATAAACTCATGGCAAAGCATCATTTCGTCATTAAAAATAATTATTTCTGAATGTAGATCTAGCAATAATAACGCACAGTTTTCATTTAAATTGATCACCCTGATCAAAAATAATAAAATTACCAACATAAAAGTAAAGGTGTGATGAAGGGAATGCCAAAAGGCTGGATCATGTGAGAAACATGTAGAGATAGGGTAGGAGACCAACAGCTTACCTGAAGTGGAGTAGGCGCGCCGTGATAGAAGACATAAACACAAAGGATTTGCATATCGCGCCACAAACCTTACTTTAGCCTTAGGTAGTCGTCCCTCTCCTCCTCTCTACCCCTCCCTGTCGCCCATTCCACACCCCCACTCATCTTTCACTTCACCCCACCCCCACCCTAGCCAACGGCTACCTAGCTTTAGTTTTTCACCTCAGTAACTCTTCTCTACTCACGAGGAAGGTCACGTAGACCAAAAACGTTTGAAATGTAGTGTATTTGTTTATTTGTGTTATGTCTTCTATCACGGCGCGCCTACTCCACTTCAGGTAAGCTGTTGGTCTCCTACCCTATCTCTACATGTTTCTCACAACATAAAAGTAAAAGTAATAATGTACCTAACGCTAGGCATTAGGCAACTTTATTACACAAATTGAACTGTTGAGTCTTAATATTAATTGACAATATTGTACATAGGACTTGGTAAGTTAAATTTGTTGCAAGAGTGTCTGTCCGCTTTGAACTGAAGTGATTCATTGATTGACAAGGAATTGTTTCCATTTTGTTTTCGTAAGGGAATTGCATCTTTTCCTAAATACCTAGATCCCTTTTTGGATGGATTACAACATTAATAGTGGTATGGATAAATTATTCCTTTGCTAGTCGATTCGATTAGTGATTCCAGCTTTTTTGTATTTGGCTATGTAGGCCTAGGTCTTTTATATTTGAAGTTGGATTGGCCTACATAGTTTAAGTTTCTCTTGCAGGGCTACAGTTTTGTACTCCATCCAAAAACGTAGGCCTACTGCAATTATTCTTGCATTGTGCATTGCTCTACCAATAAATTATTTACATGAACAGCTTAGGCCATCAGCATTTTAACTTACAAAGTAAAATACTGTATTATAATATTACATATTAATATGTTGTTGCAAATGTTGCAACATTTACGGATTGAGTATACCAATCTCAAAAACCCTTTTTCATACATGATGCTGTTTATGTAAGTAATTAGCCTATTATTTTCAAATTAACCTTCAGAAGATTGTTACACTACCCACTACTGTAATCGAGGACAAAAGCAATCCTTAAGGCTCCTGCTCATCACGTGACTTATAAAACTGGTGTAATCATCCGAGCCTAACCACGCGCTAAGAAAATAGTTCAGTGCTAATAATTAGATTTGTGTTATTATTTTTCAGTAAACTTACCATGGTCTAGTGAAATAATAAAGAGCTGAACAACTTGTAGTTTTAGAAATAATGTTTTCCGCGGAAA
Source organism: Sweltsa coloradensis (assembly GCA_024449915.1). Taxonomy (NCBI): domain Eukaryota; kingdom Metazoa; phylum Arthropoda; class Insecta; order Plecoptera; family Chloroperlidae; genus Sweltsa; species Sweltsa coloradensis. Next base: position 31,115 of record JAMZAV010001991.1, on the reverse strand, counting down.
ATCAATTGTATTCATTAATGCCATAGTACTAATATAACACATGCGGGAATTCAAGCGATTGTCGACCTAATGGTTTTTGAGAACTGACCTACACCAACTCAGCTCGTCGCTGTCTTAGCGGCCAACACTTGCGCCTACCCACCCCACCCTCCCCTCCGCGGTGCTAATCGGCGACAGATGAATGCAAAGTCTGGCGATAACTACAGACTTGCGTCACTCAATACTTCCACACACAGATATGCGATGTACGAACAAACGCGGAGGGGGCTAAAAAAATCGATATTTTTCCGTGATCATGATAAAGCCAACCCGAAAAGCGAAATCATTAGCTTTTAGATTAGAAGTAAAGTCCAAATAACAAAATTGGGATTACAAATTTCGTTCGGGTGTCTGCTATATTTTTTTAGATGGAAATAGGATACAGTTTATATAAACGTTTGGGAACCACAACACTAATATAATATAGCTTTATACACCTTATAACAATAAAACACATGGCCATATCATAGCCAGAATAGATAATAAAATAATTACTCGGAATGTACTGGTGTAGTGGTGTTTATTGCTTTACGTCTCAACTAATACAATTATGCTAATCGAGACGATGAGTATTATATACGAGGATTTCGTTGCCATCATCATTATAGTTTTGTCTAGATATGTTTAGATAATACTATAAGCCTACTATACAATACTATACTATACGGCAATATTATATAAAATCATTGTTGTCTGCGTTTCGGGTTATTCGCCTTGTCACATGAAAACATTCGTGAAGTTTATGAATTATTACCCACTCCACAGATGTAACCAACGAAACGTCGAGGTACGTAGACGTACACAAAATGTTAACTCGCTACGCGACGAAATAACCCAAAACTGAAAGTATAAAATGTGAAAATATTATAACTTAAAAAACACACACTTATGTCGTAAATCTGGTAATGGATGCCCTGTATAGGCAGTGTACAAATGGCATGTTCAGTGATACAAAATTGTACACGTTTTTATAAACAATAGTCCATAGCCTTCCCTAGCCTAAATAATTTGTGGCATCAATCAACAAATCATTGCGGGGGGGGGGGGGGGGGACTTCTAATATGCACCTAGTGAACATCATACACATTATTTTACCCTAACCACACCACATGATACCATACACGGACAGAAACGCGTAAATGTAATTAATATTAATATTAACTTATTAATAAATTATTATTATTATTATTATTGTTGAATATCACTACTTGAAAATCGGAACTTCCTTGAGATTGTTAATGAATAACAAAGTTAGTTATCGTCTTCATCGGAGGTTTCCACTGTTCTCTTTCCCTGTTTACTCGACTTCATTATTTTCTTTGGTGTGTGCATTACTGTTTTTGAAATGAGTGTTATCTCCTTATTAGTCTTCTTCGCTGCTGTGTCATCTTGGCGCTTTTTCTTATTTAATTGAGCTTCCAAGATATATGGTGGATCTCGGATTGGCAAGCCTCTTTTATGACGGGAGTCAATAAGTTCGGGTAGAAGACAATTTAAATAGAATTTTTCAAGTGGTTCCTTTACATGCATATCCCAGAATTGGTCATCACGATCTATTTTGTCGACCATAATATTTTTTTTTGTATACAGTAAAGTAACAAGTGCTTCTCTTTGTCACGTCGTGTAACTGGTTCTGAACCTGAAACATCAATTTAAATGTATATTACATATTACATTACATATTACCTCTTTTAAAATTTTAAGTATGCAATATCATTAAATATACATTAACTTACCTTATTGTAATTTTCGCCTCTGACTGAACTAGAGGAACAGAGTCGACAAGAGACAAACTTTCACCTTCTCCGATAAAAATTATATCTTCCAATAATGCCCTGAAATAATATATAGTGTATTGTTTGGTAATTCCGTAATTTTCCAATAAAGGATAATTATATTTTGAATTTAGTGTGTATGAAAATAAATTACCTTCGAAGATCACCATTTTCTGGTACAATCTCTGCATCGAATTGTGAACTTTCAGTTGTGGCCACGCTGACAGAATGAAATAGAAGATTACTTTGCGAATAACTGTTTATCTGAGCTGAACTGAGCTGAGCTAGATAGGAATTTATCACGTAATTTTTGTAATTTATTATGTAAAATCAATATTACAAAATGCAGCTGTTTCCTTTGTATCTTTCGAACAAACACTAAGTTTTTTCTTGAATATTTCTTTATTAAACAATTGATTTCTTCCTCAAGTCTTGGCCTGTGTCCAAGGAGCAACTTTATTGTGTGTGGTAACAAAACAACACTGCCTCTATCGGCGACATGGTATACAACACAATACAAATTATTATATTATGTCTAAACAGTTATTTTAAAGATATCGAGCTCAGCCAAACTCTAGATCAGTTCTAGATATATTTGATTTGAAGACCAGAGCCGAATGTAACAAAATAGTATACTTTAAAGAATCAACCCAATTCACTGCTTTTAAATACACAATTTCTGACTTCTATTTTGAACACTTGACAACCAAATTAGTGCGGGGCACTCGAAACCTCTGACTGTGTAATTACTAGAAAGCTTCGCAAACGCTTTTTCAGGCGCGTTGTTGGATGAGCGTAATTGTTTAAAACGAATAAAAAGCGTAAAATTGCGATTTTCATGAGAAATAATTTTTGGATTACGCTCAAATTTCACACGAGTATATTAATTCATAAAATTAAGGTTCTGTGAAAAAATAATTAAATCGGATAAGGCATGCCGCATGTCACTGTTATAAGTCGAAGAAATTAAAAAAATTAAAAAATCGTAAAATTGCGATATTTTTTAGAAATAATTTTTCGATCACGCTCAAAAACGTGGCAGCTCTAAGTTCAGAGATTTCGAAGGCCTAAATAAAATTTTATTGCAATTAGAGTATTGGTTTAGCCGGAATCGTGTTAACAAACAGACAAAAATACAAAAAAAAAAACATTAAGTATTTTTTTCTCCAGTGTAGGGAAATGGAATCTTCGCTTCGCTCGCTACGCTCATCCAATAAACTCAACTTTGATGAAATAAACCATACCGTCCGCGGTGGTACATACGATTAGGGCGCTGGTCCGAAGCGTATGGCTTTACAAGGTCGTGGGTTCGAATCCTGCAAATGCGTGTTTTTAATCGTTCTTCATCCTCATCTATCACCTCACCACTTCTTGTCTCAAATAGACTTAGTGCATTAGTTTGACGTCAAGAAATAAAAATCATCATCATAGCAGTAAACCTGTTGGTTCATGGACGTATCATTCTATATAGCATGGCCGTAAAAAGCTCTGATGTTTGTTTGTTTGTTTTGTTTTTTAATCGCATCGAATTTATTTGAATCTATTTTTAATCACTCCTTTTGAAAGAAGCATCTTTAAACGAATATTTGGCTGCCCTATTTACGCTGGATTGTTTTCATATTGATGCAAACGTAAGCAGGGATTGAAAGTTGCGACAGTGGTTAAATGTTGTTTAGAATAATAATTATTGTTCAAATACGATACGATGCCTTTCCGAGATTCGCCTCTAGGTCCCTTGGTTCAATTCACTTCAGAGTTCAGATCAATGCCCCACACAACACACCTACGAGCCACCGCAGATGTATTCCCTGCGGTATTGTATCAAACTCAAAATTCAATGGGAATATTATTTAGGAATAACCGAATAATACGATTAAAACGATATGACTTTTGAATTCGCCTTTAGATAAACATGTACATAACCGAACGTAACGTAATTTGTTATGCATAGTATATAACAAATAATAAACGGACTTACGTCTCACAGTGTTCAGAGGTACTTGGTTCGTCATTTTGTTGGACTGGGTTTGCCTTTTTAGCACCATTTTTTATTCCCCAACTGTACACAGAAATAATAATATTAGATGAAGATAATATAATATGCAGTTTTTTAATCTACTCTTTTGACATTTTGCACGGGAAGTTATTAGTTTTGTTTCTAGCCGTCTAAACCCTCCACTCCACCCCTAAATTGTTATGGGATGTATGGGTGTATGCCGTAACTAAAGATTTGTTTGTGTTTTTTATATTATATATTATTCATGTTCTAAAAAATCATACAAAATTGTGTAGACCATCATACCACAAACGTAATTATATTTGTAGACTTGAACACTCGCAAAGTGAATAGTCATTTTGGTTATTTATGACGTATCGGGATAAGCCGCAATTCTGGAGGAGGATACATGCCTTATAGTACATTAAAAATAATTGAATGTCTACTAAGAAATGATGAGACGATCTTTGGTTCGCCACTGTTCGCTCGTACGTAGTGGTGTTATCGTCGTTGTAAAATTATTATAATTATTATGCGAATCTAACCTTGACTTATAGGGGACGGGGGACGGGGGCAAGCTTCCTTTTTGATATATGGTAAAATGAAACAAACATTGCAAGCAGTAAAATATCCAGAACCAGAAATTGACAATGATTGGCTAGTGGGGTGAGGGGCCTTGCGAAACTAGGGCTTTGTGTGTGAAATATCGGTTATGAGTACGACATTGTGACGAAGTGGATAGACTCTAAATCAGTATAGTTCCCAACCTAACTATTCAGATCTACAATGCACCAACAATCCAGTAGCTTACGGGTAAAGCACTCGACCGGCAATCGGGAGACCGGGATTCGATACCCCGCTGAGATGGATTTTTAGTTTCTGGATTGATTTCCATAAAACCAATTACTCCTACGGAAGTGTTTCCCGACTAATGACATTGAAAAATGTTATAATTTGATTCCAAATATACCAAATTATTTTTAACATCTCGAAAGTTTTTTTTTTTTTAAATAATGCAGAGCTCTGGGACAAATAACAAAATATGTATTTGAAACCCCTATTTACAACTATAATTTTGTATGGTTATGCAAATTAACAATAAAATGAAACGACAAGAAGAAAACAATATTATATATTCATCATTGTCTGACGAAATTGTTGTAAATGTAGTGGAATGCCTTTATATTTTAAAGATGGCAAATTGCATTGTGCGCACAGGCTACATTACCTTATTCGATCAAATATCCTTATCACAAAATTGATGTATTTCTGAATTCATGAGTCCTCGTTAATAATAACTGCATCCGAAGTTATGTTGTGTTGGGGGGGGGGGGGGGGGGGGGGGAAATACCCACATAAAGTGTAGGTCTACAAGACCACAATACTATCGACATACAAACAAAGTTACAAATTGTATGCAAGTGTGACCCAATAAAAAGTAAAACCTTAGACACCGTTTAGACATAGGAACAAACATATTATTAATAATAAACTTATTGTATGACTACTTGTAGCTTGTACTTACCGTTTCTGATTTAACTTTCGAATGTTGTCCTTACGATATTTTACTTTCTTCCTCTTCTGTGTCATGACTTCACACGGTTTTTAACGCCACTGTTTGAACATCTTTACACACAATTTTTACATTTTTACAAACGTGTTAAATAGCATATATTTTACTGTATAACCAATAACCATTGAGATTTGAGAAAGCTTAGCAGATCAACCTTCCTCGACGCGTCCCTGAAAGTGTCTGGAAAAGACTGTGCCCGTGTGTATTATAGCTAGGGCTCCCATTCGTACCGTTTTAGCCGGGACAGTCCCTTTTTTGAGGTGGTGTCCCGGTGTCCCGGCTACTTGTAGTCGGGACGCCTAATTGTCCCGTTTTTTAGAATGGCGAACGACCGTGCTATTTTTACGGTCTAGCATTTGAATCGCCGCGCCTGCAATGCAACTCTTCACCCCGACCATGGCCAGTAACCAACCACTCACCAAAAACGAACTATAAAGATTCAAGAAGTCAAGGTCAAGATCCAGGCTGCCAACAGTCAGGAGAAAGGGTCATTTTACCGATAACTATAGACAGATTTTCCTTTTTAGCGAAAAAGTAACAAGAATATTGAAGGGATTGTTGAGTGTACAGTATGTTGTGACTTAAATATATCTCCTAATTTTCGTTTCAACGTCAACATTTTCGGGAAAAGGCGCGTAGGAAGGGGGGGGGATGGGAGAAATTATCCTCTCTTTTTGCCGTGACACCCCCCCCCCCCCCCCCCCCACTTCAGAAGAGCAATGACCAACAATTTCGACAATTTTCCATTGCTCTTGGACGTGATCGCGAACGTAATGATGCATTTCAATGGTTGTAACATGATCTATCGTCACTACCCCATTATTTTTTTTTGTAGTTTTATAGTTTTTACTTCTAAAAAAATGCATTAATTTGGTATCGCATTCAGACCACTTATTTTTTCTAGAACGCACCAAACACACTCTAAAAACCTTATTTTCAAAATTTTCGCCTGCGGCGCTGTAGTTGGGGGGCAAAGCCCCCCAAACCCCCCGTGCTGGTCCCCTAAAATAGTTGTCCCGTTTTTGGGTTTTTGTATTATGGGAGCCCTAATTATAGCCAATAGTCATATGTACTTGAGAACTGTTTAATTTATTTTGCCAGATAGCTCGGAGTTAGATATTCAAAGTTTACTTTACGATCGCTAGTTTTATAACATAAACACTAATTTAGTAATAACCCTTTTTCGTTTCTATCTTATACTGAGTTTGTATATTCATCATAAGAGGAAATGAAACAAAAAATTGGACCAGATCTTGTATAACCGTTGAACCAAGCCTTCAACTGCATATAGATGTGAACAATTACAAATCTATGGATCATTCATTATTATGTTTACGTTGGTGGCTCGTTGTCTCCCGTTTGAACACGATAGCTGCGGGAGTCGAGACGAAAACCGTGGCACCATGGCCAGCCGCCCTCCCCTCCTTTAGGCTATCGCCGGCAAAAAAATGTATCAATGCGCGTCCAAGCAATTCGCAATCATCACAGCAGAGTCGTATCAGTTCAAGTGTTGAAGAAGTCGCCGGACTGTAGCATGGAGCTATGTACAGATGAAGAAAAAAATCGATATAATTGGCATGGTTGTACGTAGGAAGTGTTTCTTGTGCTCAAATTAAAGATAAAAGTCAGCTCTAAATGTTGATGCCATCAGATTTGCGTGTTCGTCAGTAATTCATAGTGAAATATGTGGTCAAACGTTCAAACCGTCTAATGCGTGTTAGTTGACGCCGTATTTAATATCTATCAGTTCCGATAAAAAATTTGGAAATGTGGAACCTAGATGAGACAGACACATCGTTTCTTGACATTGTGCACCAATCCAAATGGAAATATATTTAACAGGTAAGACTCAAAGTACATTGTTAGGCCATAGGGCGTAGAACAAGTCGTCATAAATTCATAATTTTATATCGACTTTATAACAAAATAAATGTTTAATTGTGTTTCACAGACAAGGTTTGTGCCAAGATTTTGTGCAATGTGCAAAAAACTAGAAGTAATTATCTCCAACCATTAATTTTAATGGCCTGTTTTTAGGCCACAAGCGTAAAACCACTTGTTTTGGTTGTGACGTCACGCCTATGCAGGACCCTTAAAGTTAAAGCCTACTCTAACATAAATCAATGTTTCTTGTTTTGATATGACTAGGATGACCATAATTCAAAAATAAACCTCACTACAATTTACAAGATATCAATTTTGCCATTATGAGTTTCACGAAGAGGGCCCCTCAAACGGTTCAATCTAGTCATATTTTTTAACAATTTCTGTAAAAATTATTTTCTTAAGTTTTCACTTTTCAGTGGGGATTACTGATTTTGTAGTGCTTTTGCTTTATTATTTTGAAGTTAACTTGTAGGAGTAGGCCTACTCAAATTTGTCCCTCAGGAGGGCCTACATAGGGAGCCAGCACTTGTTATTAAGGTAAGAAGAGGGTCGAGGGGGACGGCATGAATATAGGCTGCAAGAACATTTTAAAATCCAATTAAATAGTGAAGTGCAGTATTGTGTTGTGTGCAGGCATTCTGTCAATAGTAAGCCTACTAGAGATGCTCTACCGTGGCATTCAATAATATTTAAAAAATTGTTACAATATTACAATTTTGGAGTAAGTTATAAGTTACTTCGTTATACTTATAAGTTATTAATATTATTAAATAATAAATGTGTGAAACATTGAAAATTAATTAAATTGGGCATAAAATGTGTCCCAAGAAAATGTTCTTAGGACAACTGCAGTTTTCTGGAAAAAATGGTCACCCTAGATATATCACTTGTGATCTGTGCTTTATATTTCTCTTATTCTCTATAAAACTTGTTACAAGTTCTAGTTTCTATTTTTTATACCTGGATTGTAATTTACGCATTGCATTTGTCCTTGATTGTATTTCATGTTCTCTCTGTAGTCTCCTTCTAGAATGTGTAGCTACGTATCATGTTTGGACCGCTGACATACTAGTTTAGAACTAACAACAGGTATGTTCATTGTGATTACAGTTACACCAATCATATCTAAAATATTGATTCAGTCACTTTACCTAGATATGTAATTAGGAAGCCTGATAGGAGTACGTAGGTGTGCTGACACGTACGCACTTGTGTGTACACTTTTAATTGAGGATTGTTGAAGATTTTTTTTGTTATTTTATTACGTATTTTGAAGTTTAATCACTTAAATATTAATACGTACGGTATTATCTTATTGTTGTCTTCAAGGAGATATTTTTTTCATGGCAAAATTATAATTTTCAAACAATTAATTATCTATGCTGGCAGTGTCAGTTTAGAATGCCAATGGAAGCGGAAAGAGAAGAACATGGATGCCAACTGTTGACAATTTAGTTTACACCAACCCTATGGTCTAATTAATTTCGTGCTTTGGTATTACCGTATTGTTTTTATTCTAAATTGTATAAAGATAGAGTATTTGTACTACCAATGAGTAAAACCATTATCAATAGTCAAAACATGGGGTTGGCTCGTTCTGCTTTAAATTAAAATGTGCCTAAGTGGGTACACTCTAAATATTATTTTATTTTTACTTAGTAGTATTTAAATTTACATATTGTTTATTGAGTGTTTCTTTCAAGTCACTGTACGGGGAAAAAACAGTGACTTTGGTGAGTTTAAAGAAACATTCAATAAACATTATATTTACGGGTCAAATAGAAAATGAAATGAACTAATACAGGATTGCCACTTTCAAGGATATTATCCTTTTCTCAGGATTTTTAGAGTGTCTCAAGGTAACAGGATTTTGGGCAAAATCTTAGGATTTTCTACTGTCTTTAAAAAATACATTAAATTAATATATTTTTTTAAATTCAGCCAAAAAAAGCATGTAGACAGTAAAAAAACATCAGGTACTAGTAGAAATAAACATAAGTTCATAGTTCATAGTTCAGTTCTTTATTGTACATAGGTATTATGTGTGATAACACTTATACATGGTACATGGTCAGCAGTAAACATTTACAGTAAAGCATTAGCTTACACGTTTACATCGAATTCGCTTTTGAGCTAACACAGATGGCTATCACAGATACAGATGAACATGCTTAAAATAAAATAAAATGGTGATAAGAGAAGAACTGACTGGCACAAGGTTAGTGTTCAAATAAGTCATTAATGCTGTAAAAAGCCCTTGTGGTTAAAAAGTTTTTTAAAGTATTCCTAAAATCGCGTGAGTTTTCAATTTCGGTAATATGTTTAGGAAGAATATTAAAAATCTTTGCGCCGAGGAAGTCTGGACTCTTTTGAGTTAACTCTAATCTGCGAGGCAGGACTTGTACATTCTCACGATTTCTGGTGTGATGGCTGTGGATGTTGCTGTTAATTTTGAGTCTCCCCAGGTTAGACTTGATGTGGCAGGCGACTTCCAGGATGTAAAGGCTGGCAACTGTTAAGATATTTAGTTGATAAAAAAACTGCCGACATGATTGCCTTTTGCTAACTTGAAGTAAAATTCTGATTGCTTTTTTTTGAAGGATAAAAATCTTATTAAAATTGCGAATAGAAGAAGAGCCCCATAGTAATATGCCGTATCTTATAAGCGATTCAAAGTAGGCATGGTAAACACAAAGTGCTGCTTCAAGTGAGATACATTGTCTAATGACCCTAATTGCATAGCAAGCTCTGCTCAATCTACTAGCTAATTTGTCTGTATGAGATTGCCAGTCCAAGCTGTTGTCAATACAGAGACCAAGAAAGTCGAGCTCGTCACACTGCGACAATAGAATGCCATTTAGCCAAACTGGAAATACAGTTGGTGTCCTGGTAGCTTGACGTGGATGAATAGACATAAGGTGAGTTTTTCTCTGCATTCATAACAAGGCTCTTCCTGCTTATCCAATTGGAAATGCGGCAAGTGGCTTGATTGGCCATTTCGGTCAAAGCATCGCTTTTCGGCTTCCTTAGCGAGATGGTGAAATCGTCCGCAAACATAATCACAATAGCTTCAGGGACTGCACCAGGAAGATCATTAATATAAACAATGAACATGATGGGGCCCAAGACGGAGCCCTGGGGAACCCCCATGTTGATCACCCTATTGGTTGACCTGGAAACAAGTTGACGTCCATCGATCTGGCTGGTGACTTCAACGAACTGACTTCTGCCGCTCAGATACGATCGAAACCAGTTGAGTACAACGCCCCGAATGCCATAAGTCTCCATTACCAAAAGCAGCTTTTCATGGTGAACTAAATCAAATGCTTTAGACATGTCGCAATAAATGGTTAGATTGTCGTCGGCTGCCTCCAGGGAGTCCAGGATACCATGTATATAGGTCGTGACAGCACGGGTCGTGGACAAACCTTTTCTGAAACCGAATTGGTTGGTGGCTAAGATATTGTTACCTTCGAGATAGCATACAAGTCGTTTTTTTATTAGGGTTTCAAAAATTTTTGAGACGCATGACAAGAGAGCGATTGGTCGAAAATTATTAGCATCAGTCTTATCTCCTTTCTTGTGTAAAGCTATGGTCTTGCTCACTTTCATTCCAGCAGGGAAAATGCCCTGTTCCAAAGATGCGTTAAATATGTGAGCTAACACACCGGAAACCTGTAATGCGCATGCCTTAAGAGCAACAATGGGGATACCATCTGGGCCGGTTGAAGATTTGGTCTTTGACGAGCAGATTGTATCTTGCACTTCGTGGCAGGTGATGGGTATCCAAAACATGGAGGACTGCTGCGTGTTTTCGAGTGGTTCTGGATCAGTGATAGGTCTGATAGGTGTAGTCTGACTATCCAGCAGCAAGCGAGGTGCGCTGATGAAAAAATCGTTTAGTGTCTCTGCTACATCCACAGGGTTGGTTAGCAGTTTCCCTTCATGCTTAATGTTAATATTGACGTGCTTCTTTGGGCCTTGAGTCAAAAGGTTTACAGCGTCCCATGTGGCTCTGCCTTTGTTGCTTGCGTTGTTAACCCATGTTCTGTAAAACAGCCCCTTGGCATGTTTGATGGATTCTTTGTAGATCTTTAGAAATTGATTGTATTCAGCTTTGCTCCGATCGTCCCTGCTAACGATAAACTTGTTGTAGAGATGAACCTTGGTAAGCCTCATATCCCGGATCTGGTCGGTGACCCAGCTCTTGAGTTTACACTTGGGCCTCGTATTTTGGAAATAGCAATATTTGTTGAGACGGGACAAAAATAAGTGGATAAAAGCGTTGTAAGCTTGGTCTACATCATGTTCCTTATATACAAAATCCCAAGTTTCGGTCAGAAAGCTGTGAGACAGCCGCTGCAGGGCTGGCCTCTTAAGATTCCTCCGGCAAACAGTTGTTGGTACTACACAGGTGCTGTGTTCGTTGTTACGTGAGTCAGCAATGCCGGATAGGCAAATGGCCGCATGATCTGATAAACCATTGTGGATTAGATCCGTAGCAAAGAAGTCTCCATTAATATTAGTAAAAATATTGTCAATTGCAGTTGCACTCTTTGCCGCAAGTCTGGTAGGTGACCCTATCAATGCTTCGTAATTGTACAGTGCAAGAGTGTTAAGTAGACTAGATGTTTCCGCATTGCAGTGCATGATATCAACGTTGAAGTCACCGCATATAATTGCTTTTTGACGTTTAGTACTGATAATGGAAAGAAGTATTTCCAGTTGGTTAATAAAAGCGCCGAAGTTACTGTTTGGCGCACGGTATACCGTAACCACGATGGTTTGACCGTGTTCCAAGGCTAACTCAATTGCTGCGCACTCAAAGATAGACTCGATACTCAGACGTGTCACTTCGTCGCATGCTCTAAAATCACGGTGAGTAGGGATGTAAATGCAGGCGCCCCCGCACTTCCTAAGCTTCCTACAAAAGGCCGAGCCCAGTGTGTAGCCCAGGATTTGGGTGACGCCCATAGCTTGTTCAGTGAGCCAGTGTTCAACAAGACACAATATTGGTGGATTGGCCCTGAAGCTGTCTAGCATTACTTCAATGCTTGAAACCTTGTTTGTCAAACTGCAAATATTTTGGAAAAATATCGAGTCCTGTAGTTCTTGTTTTTTCCCTAAGTATGCAACTGGGGTAGGCGCGGCACACGAAAAGGTGATTTGAAGAAGTACCTTGTGACTGCGGTGTCCTTCGGCCAGTTTGAAGGGTCATTTAGAGTATTTGCAAGTGTTGCATCAGCACTTACCCGAAATGAGGCATAGTTGCCAGTGGCTCTTAGTTCAACTACCTCTGCCTCGATGTTCATCTGCTTCTTTAGGTAAGATGTCAGGTCATGTGATGTGGTTCCGACACGGAGACGCCAGACATGCAAATGAACTTTCCTTGTCTTCTCTTCTGCGGTTAGGGTGCTGTTGGCCGTGGTGTTTGCTGAACCAATGACGATTTCTCGTTTGCGGTGTTTCCCATGCTTCTGCTTATTTGCAGTTGAGTCTTCCCCACTTCGTTTGGGTGAATGAGAGGGAGGTTTAGGTATCGACTCCGATTTAGGCTTGCCAGCAGTGATTGCGTAAGAGTCTAGTTGCTTTGAGGTAGGTCTAGGCCTAGCATTGGCCTCGAAGTCTCGAGGTCTGCCTTGTAAACCCTCCTTTCCATGGTAGTCCATTACTAAACCCACAGCAGAGTCAGCGCCCGAGCCTAGGCTAGTGGGCTTGCTGACATCAGAGCTCGAAGAGAATGGATTGCTATTGGTTCCGGGTGCATGTTGAAGTGGATATTCCCGGAGCAGAATAGGCATGTCATCTGTAGTAGGCCTAGTAGTGTTTTTGGTCTGCAGCCTAGTCCTAGCTCCAGTGACTGTAGTGACTGCATAGGCCTAACATTTACCGCAAGTGGTAGTTATGGTGAGTAGGCCTATAGGTAAGTAAAACGTTAAAATATATTGGAAGAAAATTCTGATTCCTATGCGTTTGTCTGCACGTAATTTTGACTAGATTCTCGAAAATCAGGCTGGCATAACATATTTTGGTATGAAACCTGAAAATTTGTAACATTCCTTCGCGGTTATACGCTAATGCTGAATAACTGTTTTCAAGGATTTCTCAGGATTTTTTAAGTATCTTTCAAGGATAAAAAAATTGACTTGGTGGCAACCCTGAACTAATATCATCTTAACTTAAATTTATATTTCGATGCAATTTCTTTAAAACTGTTGCATTCTGTAGCATACATTTCGTACCCACCTTCAAAAACTGTGTATGAGGTGTCCTTCCTTTGGACCTTTTTTTATTTTAGAATTACTACATCATATTTTGAACTTAAACCAATTTCAATTTCAATTTTGATACAAAAGTAAGAATTTTATTTTAAAATTTAAACTACGTAGTGAATTTTTTATTCTTCAATTGATACTTAAACCTATATCAATAGGGAATGCTCCTAAGCTTTTTTATCACTCCACTACATTAAGGACTTCATTCTGAATAGTGAATACCTTAATCATCATCATAATTTAGATAAGATTACCATTTATAAAAGTAAACTGAAAGTTGCACTAATAATAACGGCGGGATAAACAAGCCACCATGTTACGATTAGCTATTATTCATTCATTGGTACAAAATACAAATTACATTAACTAGGAAAACGCTTAAGTCCCGCCGCGTTGTTGGATGAGCGTAATTGGTGCATTGAGCTACCATGTGTTATGTGGATTTTCTGTTGTTCTGTGAAAAAATCATTACTACCGTATTTACTCGCTTATAGGCCGCCCTCGAGTAAAGGCCGCACCCTTATTTTGACCACTCAGATTTTAAAGGTTTGGCTGTAAATACTATTGATAAATGGCTTCACATAATGGCCGCACCCCACTTTTTGAACTTGATAATTTCAAATATACCTGAGGCCTATACTTGCATAAATACAGTAAGTTGAAGATTTTTTAAAAATTAATTTAAATTTAATAAAAAATAAAATTTAATCTTTAATTTTTTTAATTAATCGTAATTTTAAAAAAGAAAAAAATCGTAAATTTTCGATTTTCATAAGAAATAATTATTCGATTGTGCTCAAATTTCACAAGAATATATTAATTCATAAAGTTAAGGTTCTGTGAAAAAATCATTACAATCAGATAAAGCATAGGTGTTAAAAGTCAAAGAATTGTTTTAAAAAAGAAAAAACCCGTAAAATTTTGATTTTCATAAGAAAACATTTTTCGATTGCGCTCAAATTTTACACGAATATCTTAATTCATAAAATTATGGTTCTGTGAAAAAAAATCATTAAAATCGGATAAAGCATGTAGGTGTTATAAGTCGAAGAAATTTTTAAAAAATCGAAAAAAATCGTAAAATTGCGATTTTGATGAGAAATAATTTTCCGATTGTGCTCAAAAACGTGGCAGTTCTAAGTTCAGAGATTTCGAAGACCTCCATAAAATTTCATCGCAATCGGAGTATCGGTTTAGCCGGAATCGTGTTAACAAACAGACAAAAATACATTAAAAAAAAGAAAAAAAAAACATTCCGGATTTTTTTCTCCAGTGTAGTGAAATGGAATCTCCGCTACGCTCGCTACGCTCATCCAAAAAGTTTTGTGCATTGGTCAACAATGCTCTAGACCCTAATCTTGTCGTCACATGCTGTTTGCACGGGGGAAAAAAGACTTTGAACTTTTTGAACTATGATTTTACCCAGGGTTTGTAACATTGTTCCAAACCAGCTGTGGTAGTGCATTGGCAACTATTCTGCTTTGTGTGGCCATGGCATTCTTTACTGGAACCGTCAATTTCATTTGAAACACAACAGATAAAAACAATTGCAGAAAGTTCTATGAGAATAGTAATTAACAAGTTTTTAAAGTAGTAGGGCCTACTAAGTGGCAGTTGGAGCGAGAATTGAATTAATTTCCGAAAAAATTTGTATGGCTTACATATTACTATAAAATTTCATTCAAATTCAAATTTGAAAAACAAATCATTAAAAACAGGACTTGCCTATACGTACTTTTGAATTAGAATCAGAAATAAGGCTACAGGTATGTGAATATTGATCATTTGCAAAACAAATACTTGAGGATTGACTTTGTACATTTATGGTTGATTATTGTTGCATCTGAAAAATAATATTGATGTCAAATGACTTTAAGAATTAAAGCTCTTTAACCTGAGTGTAATATCCAAATATACAACAATAACAACAAACAACAAACAATACAACACAAACAAATATCCTAAACAAGTATGATATAAGAAACATTTAACTACAAACCCTGATAGTAGTAACAGCACTACAATGCTATAGTGGGTTACCCAAATGTATGATTTAGGGTTCCCGCTCGATTTTCGTGATGGAGCAACGCCGCATATTCCAAATAGTAAAATACGATTTTAGATTGATAATTTTTTTAGGTGTCACTTTTCTACCCCTTGCAGAGGGTAAGGGTGGAGGGGGTTTGTGACTATTTTAATGAAAATTTGATTTTTTCTTGGAAATGAATGAAACTTTGTTATTTTACTAAAAACACATTGACGAGTTTGAAAAAAAAATACAAAAAGTAAAATTTGTGCCGCCATCTTGGAAAAACAATCACTTTTTAGACATGTAATCAAATAGTGAGAAATTTATAATGCTGGTGAAAATATTAAATCAAAAAACATAAAATGTTAAGTTTCCTTAAAGTAAAACACTAAATTTTTTAAAAATCGGTTCATAATTGCTCGTTCCACAAACATTTGATTGAAGGCACCTGTTGCTTAGCTAATTAGGTTATTGTTAAAAGTCGCCTACCACATACCGATTTCGGATTGGAGAGTTTGTAAATTAATTCCTATAGACCAAACATTTGTTTATATTCTAAAATAAGCCTACTGTATTATCCAAACTGTATTTTTTTACAAGTAAAACTAAGATTTCTAGTTTTACCGTTTTTTTTTCTTTCAAAATTGGTGTTTTCTTTAAAAAAACATTTTTCGAAAGCTATGTAGGTAGCATTTTTTAGATAATACTTTGAACTGCATTTTTAATGTAGGGTTTTCTACCACGTTTTTAGTTGCGTTGACGGATGAGCCAATTTGGTTTATTAAGTTGATCCATATTTTAAGACTGTTGGATGCACTCGAGCAAACGAGACTTTGACGCAGAATGCAGAGGTTAAGTCAGGATTACTTGCATTGACCAAGCTCTATCGTTTCATTCGTTTGTCCTATCGCCATCGGGTTGTGGTTTGCATTTAAATGTTAAGTAAGAATGTGTGTATGGCGCGATCGGAGCACATTGCTTACTTTTTTTAGTAACTGACCGTATAATTATCTCACTAAACAGGTAATTTGTAGTAATTACCCAAGTTTGCAAAGGATTTTTTTTAAAATGTTGAAATGTGCTCTGATCGCACCATGCGATCATCTTTTATAAACAACATCCCAAAAATTCACATTGATTGCGTGAAAATTGGAGGTCGTAAAGTGATCCAGACTGTATGTAAAATTAGCTGAATTTGCCAAACAAGCGAATTTCTAAATATAGGCCTACATTTAAATGTAGAATGTTGAAAAATTGTATAATGCTAGTTAATTTTCAAGATGGTACTGTTTCATACTTATTTAACCCTTTCCAGTACAACAACGCCTCTGGGACGTGATAGATCGCCGTGACGCTCCGTACAACGACGTCCCGGGGACGTCGTTGGTGCGCGAGTTCAAATAACCCGCCATATCTCCGGTACCAGCAGTCCTATTGAGTTCAAATCTTTACCGCTAGATAGCAGAAGGTTCCGCGTGTAAGAATATCGAGGCGACTGCATTACCGGCGTGAAACGCGCATTGATACATCGATGAAAAACATCTGAGTTTGTTTTGTAAACACGCCGGCCGTCAATCGTTCCGTCATGGCTGCTAAGCGACCGAAGTTGACTGTTGATGTTGTTAACAATATTCTTTTTGAGAGTGACTACAGCGATTCTGACAACGATGATAATGTTTCTATTTCTAATAATAGTTCTAGATCAAGTGAAATGAGAGATTCTGACAGTGATGATGTTGATTCAAGTGATTCAGGAGTTTCTAATCATGACGGCGCCGGTGTAGGCGTAGGCCTAGGCGTAAATAATGGCTGGGATTGGATTCGCGATAATAATTATACACTATACAGACATGTTATATTTTTTAAATTGATAACTTCTTTATTGTAAACCTATCCTGAAAATTTTAAGTTAATTGGTTGATAACTTTCAAAGCTACAAGCACAAGTGTATATGGTTTCGCTTTACTTTTGACCGCTTGGAAATTAAATAGGTATTCCCGGGTAAAATAAATGGAAAATAACCGTACTGGAAAGGGTTAAGTAATCCGTCTGGGCCCGGGGAAGGATTGGCCTAGAGAATGAAAAAGTAGTAGCTAGTAAGAGCGGAATATATTACTCCCCGAAACTAGAGGCGAGCTCTGACAATCGTCGTCGGGGACACCTTCCCTTCCCTTGACGACCTCCCCGACGACGATGACAATACACAACGAACGATGACGATGACAAAGACGACAACCGCGACGTGAGAACCCCCTTTCCTACCCGTACCCGTGGCTGGTGTGCATGTGCCTCTCCTCCCCATATCCCCTAGGCTAGAGTGGTGCATCATGATCTAACGGTTGACGCCCCCTTACCCAAATAAACCATAAATACGCTAATAGCTATTTTTAGATACATAAATGATAACGGTTCAATGGCAATTTTATAATTTATAGTACCACTCATTAAGTTGACATTCACCACTTTCAGTATTGCAACGTCATCGTCGCTCATTTCCCAGCGTGACTGCACACGCACATTTCACTAGTTCCATCACCCCTTCGAGTGCCCGTAGAAGATTTGTTACTGGCACCTAGTGATTACTTTCCAATTTCCAACCGTAATCTTTATGGTGGGGGGGGGGGGGATCCCGGTTGCATTTGTCACTATCGCTAGCCCATACACTAAAAATAAATAGGGTACAATGCAGCTCTTGTTGGTGATAATTTTTCTGTGTGACACCCTTGCTATTAAACATACACCATCGAATGACATTACCGGTTGCACTTTTGAGTGACTGGTAAAAAGCACGACAAACAAAGTTTTCTAGCGGAAATAAAATTGTTTCGTCTAACTTTAGAAGCGATTCCAATTCTCCACAGAGCATATTATAATATCTTAACCGCCCCAGATGTATTTATATAATTATTGCAGAAATGAAATTAGTAAGAGGAGTATAGAGGTGTAGTTAGGCTTGACAAAATCAGGAGCAAGGAAATTAAGAAGAGAGTTGGAGTTGACAAGTTTTTGTTCAAAATAGGAAGAGAAAGATTGAGATGGTATGGACGTATGAGAGAATGGGACAAAAAGAGAATACCGAGAGCAGAATTTGAAAGTGGATATATGAACATAAGTAGACCTGGTACACCATGAAAGAAGTGGAAGGAACAAATAATAAATTATGGGGAAAAATAGCAGCAGAACGACTGTTGGAGGACAGAAGGAAAGGGCGTGAGCTGGTGGTAAGAAGCAAGAAAGAAGAGGACGATATTGAAGGATGAAGGAGAAGATGAAATGGAAGATGAAGAAATTGAAGGAGAAGAGAACATGACTGGCCTGGCAAGCCGGTGATAATAAACCCTTTGTGCCCTGGAAAATCTGGTGATTAGCCATCCCCTGACCCGACTTATGTTGGAAGCAGGTGTAAGAAATATATAATATATTGTAGAAATATTCATTTTGCTTAGAGCCTACACTTCTGCTATTCCATACCTGCAACTCAGCTCTCGATAATATTGTGATATTTTCTGCTTGTCCAACAATGCATCTAATTCGAACTGTCTTCCTATCTTGCATTGCTTCTATCTGTTTATGTTGCAGCACACTTTCATTAAAGCAATGCATTTTGACATTTGACCAGAATAGTGCTCGTAGTGCAACAGAAAACTCGTATGTAACAATAGGGAACTAGCCTTCATTCCAGAAATCGAATATGTTAAAGATAACATCTAAAAAAAAATAACATAAAAGTTTTTTTTTGTCTAAGGTTAATACTTTTCTCAATTTTAACGCTGAAATTTGAATCTGGCTTCCCGCCAAAAGACAACACGAAAAGTAGTGTGACGTCAGACTGCTGACCGCAGCCTAGCGCAGACCCAAAGGCGCACCGCTATCTAGATATAAATGGTAGATATTCTACCATCCAGTCCGCGGTGGGTCAAACACATCCTAGCAGACAGTTGCCCGTTGCCGTCACTGCGCCCGCTGTCATTCCTGCTATCGTTTCTCAATGATCCTTTTGATTGAATTTAAAAGAAATGGCGCTTTATAAAGGTGTAAGGTACCGATGTGTTTAAACACCACTCTAGAAACATCGGAGAAAGTATTTATATATGTGCTAAAAAAAAACTAAACAGGTGAAAACGCAACAAGACGAGAATATGTCAAGGAATCGTATGGGCCTCTAGCCTACCGCTGCAAATTCACTTTACCGTTGTGAATACCACTTTCATGTAAGCAAATGATATTAATTGGTCTACCTAGTACTTTTTTATTTCGTAGGTTAGTTTTCCTATGAGCTTCTAATTTACCTCGGGATTATTATAAGCCTAGGACCTATACGTAACTCATTTTCCTCGCGGGGAATATTAAAAAAAAAATTGAATTTGTGACATTCTCCCATGCGAGAAAACGCCTCTTACGTTTAGGCCCTAGACTTATAATCCCAAGGCAAATTTTGCTGCGAGAATATTTGGCCGGAGCCTAACAGAAGCTTATAGGAAATTCACTTGTGAATTAAAAAGCTAGTAGACCAATAATATTTACTTGCATCAAAGTAGTCTTCACAACAGTAGAGTGAATTTAGAGATAGATAGATAGAGTGAGGGCGTCTTCCTCAAAACATTCTCGTGCTGCAGCTTTGAACAATTCTTTTTGCCTTGTTTGTCGTTTGGTTCTTTTGGCACGTGTATAAAATGATCTTCTCCGGTGTTTCTACAGTGGTAGCCTTTGCCCTCTTGGTAGACCTAGGCCCTTAGGACCTAGGGCCGAGGTAGGCCTATCACTACGCCCAGGTCTAGGCGCATATTTAAATATAAATCTAAAGTCCTACCAAACATCAATGATATAAATGATATCATCATCAACCTAAAAAAAACTTGGCTAAGGATACAGGAAATGCCTCGGCCTAGCCCTACCTAGGCTAGGCTGTGTCTAGGGCATCCAAATGGACATTTTATAGAATTGGTTTACCTAACCTAGGGCAAAGACACAGCCTAGGGCGTAGGGCCTAGCCTAGCGCAGCCTTGAATGACTGTACCATAGAGAAATAACCAGTGGCTCTTTCCCACCAATGAGAAATAAATCGCTTTCTAGTCAAGGTCGGGTAGACGCACTGTCAAAATCACATGGTCGTCATCTTTGTCATCGTTTGTGTTGTTGTCAAAATAGTCCGATTATTGATGAGCACGGTCCACTGGATTGCCTCTAGGCTTCGCTGCCGCGCACGGCCGCTCGTCGAGCTTTTGTTGTTGTTGTTGTAGTATTTATACAAACTACAACGATGAGCATGCTGCAAGCTACGTAACGCAGTTGAACCAAGAACGAGCGTTTGCCCCGGGGTTCAAAACCCTATAACTTTGTACCCCCGTAGTAACCACGGATGATTTTTAAAAAAAATCTTTCATTTGTGAATTTTATTTAACTGTGTTCTATAAATAATAAAAAATGAAAAACGTGAATTTGAGACCAAGGCTAGTTCCCTATTGCTTTCTTTGAATATTATTCTGGCTGAGACCTTACAAACAGAAAAAATTGAGCAAGTAAGGAAAATTGTTTCGACAGTTTCGTTTTTTGTTGTGACACTGTATTGTGTTACCAATGTAGTTTTACATTTTGTAAACCTTTTGGTCAGGGGCTCAAATGTTATATTCTAAACTCTCGATTTCTTTCATAGACATGCTTTGAGTATTGTAACTGTTCCACTTTGTTTCGTCGAAGAATATCATTTTGAACCTAATCTGGTATAATGCGTTTTGTTTGTAAGTTCCACAGACTTAGACTCGAGTGTAATATTCATTTCGACGTTTTTCTATATCAGAAAATAATTGTCTTATAGATCTTTAACTTATTTGTAATGTACGTTCAAGTTTTCAGTTTGAGTAGTGATAAATGTCGATGGAAGAGTTAATAAAGTTAAACAGTTAAACTTAAAACCTGTTCAATACAAAGTTTGCTAGATAACAAAGAAGCGACATTTCGGCAGAGGGTCTTGAGGAAAGAACGGACCTGTTCGAAAACCGAATGTAAGAATGTGTTTCTTAATACATTTATTACATTGTGTCGCCAGCATAACTTTTGATATTGGGCCTTTTGTTTATCAATTCAAGCATCATGGTTGTATTTCACTGTTCCATCATTGGAGACATGAACATTGTAATAGCCAATGTAAGATGTACTGCACTCCCTGTACTCAATTGTGTTCCTACTTTATTGCAAAAGAAAAAACATGCCCTTCTCAATTATTTGTTATTGAAGTCTATCGAGTAAGCCTTTGTTTCGTATGCTCAAAATCATTTGATGGATGCTAGATTATCTTGTTGCAATCTGAACAAGCAACAATCTGTCCCTATCCCAAATATGTGGCATTTTTGCAACGCCGCGTTCAAGGCTCTCACAAAACTCGTCCACTAGTGTTGATCTTGTGATACACAAAACACATCTTCATACTTTCCACGATCATGAATTGCACTCAGTACTTTACCAATGTGGTAGAAATAGACTCGAAACTAAAGAAATAATGACAAAGTTTAAATGCTTCATTTTAACAATAATGTTTTAATAGATGTACACTTATGAAATGAGCTAGGTCCAGAATACGACCGAAAATAATCAGATGATTACAATACTTTCAATTGGCTTCTAGCACCATAATACAACAATCAAACAATTACTTGAACTTGCGGAATTTCAGGTTGTTAGGAATTTAACAAGTTAATACATTAATAATTTCTTGGATTGAACAATTGGAATCAATGAAAAATAACTACAAATCAAACACACTTTAAATGATGGGTTCTTTTATAGCTGCGACTTTCCATTGAAAAATTTACAGTGTTTTATAGTTTCACGACAACCTGTGACTTGTCCCCCAGTTTAAGTAATTTTTAGGGAGCGACTAGTTTTGTTTATTTATTAATTATTTAAGAAGCAAGAAAGAAGAGGACGATAATGACGAACAGATAAAATGGAAGATGAAAAAATTGAATGAGAAGAAAACATGACAGGCCCGGCAAGCCGGTGTTAATAAACTCTATGTGCCTTAGAAGATCTGGTGGTTATAGCCACCCCCTGACCCGAATTATGTTGGAAACAGGTGTAAGAAATATATATACATTTATTTACTATTGCAATATTACTATTCGAGACGATGCATGGTGATATATGAGGGTGAACAATTTTACAAATATAAAACCAATGCCTTCTGCGGGATTCAAACCCACGTTCTTCAAGTGATATACGCTGTAGGCCAGCGCCCCAATAACCGCAGGCGGCTTCAAGCCATTGATTCACTGTTGTATTTCATACATTATATTTATTGATATTTTCCCGCGTAATAAATTAAAAGCGCGTAAAGGTAGCCAATTGTTAATAACTTCCCATATTGGTAGGAATAACGTAATAAATATGTATATGGATTTTTTTATATAACGTCTATCCTATTAATAACTAACTTACAACGGAGGACAAAACGGCGCTCGTGTTCGTTTGAGCATGTGATTACTATTTAAAATCCATGGTTTGACCATGGTTTAACCAGGATTTTAAATATGGTTTGATGCCAAGAAAACCACTGCCTTCTACACAGAATGTTTCAGTATTTCCCAGTTGAATAGTTGTGTTAATTATGCCACTACCATCTGAAAAATTATCCGTTCATGATTTTATAAGTGAAAATATTCAAAACAGGGTTGTCCTATAATATCAACATAAAAAGTGTAAATATCAACCGATTTTAAAAATTTCAAAAGTTTTTGTTTAAACAAACATTAAAGAACGTAATTAAATTTATTTTTAAATTTTAAAATTTTACTGCAGTTTACACCGGTAAATAATGTCGAAAATTTGAGATTTTTTCCAAGATGGCGTCTTTTTTTGAACTTCTAGTATTTTTTTAAAAATTCAGCATTGTGTTGTTAGTAAATCTACGAATTTTCAAAGAAATTCATGGTTTTGTTTTGTGTCTATGGTAATAATCACAAAACACTCCACCCCCACCCCCTGCAGGGGGTGGGGGGGTGACACCTAAAATTTTTATCAATCTAAATGTATAATTAACAATTTGGTAAAGTGCCGTTGCTCCATCACAAAAATCGAGCGGGAAACGTTTGGGCTACATACTAAAATGATCCTATTACATATCAAAGATTAACTATGCTTTGATATAGACACATTATTAGTGTGATTTCACGGCCACGGCCAAACAATCGTCGATACGGCTATGTGATTGGTTGAGGCCGGCAAGGGACTGGCTCGGATTGGTGAAATTTGTTTGGAGTCAGCTCTGACGTCACCACTAATAGTGTAATAGACATACCAATTGCTTCAGTCATTTAAATTCACACTAATTATGAACAATAATAAATAACTTGTTAGTTGTTACTATTGACGGGCGAGGTGAAACCCTTGGTCAGTATATTTATGACAGTATGAGTATGTATGATTGATTGGATAACCCCACTTTTCTTTTGTAAACCACAGGGAATTTTTTAAATTTTGGTAATGCTAGAATAGATTTGGTGCGTTTCACGAGCTAATAATTTATTTCGTAGATGTTACCCACACCACACCATTGATATTTGTAATTACATTTTAAATGTAATGGCTGAAAATAGCATGTTTTCTTTGTTGAACACAATAAGCCAACGATTTGTTATTATTTTTCGTCTTTCGTAGTGGCAGATTTGGGAAAAGTACACAATTTAAAAGCCATAAACGAAGAATATTGTAAAACTATAAAGTATTCTTGGTCGTTTGTTAAGAAATCTGTGTGTTTTGGAGCAAAACTTCATGAACAAACCTTTGCCTTTTTATTTAAAATAGAGGCCCTAGTTACCATTTGGAAAAATAATTTTTGTTACCACATCCTTGCCTTTCTATTTCTTTTTCAAATAAAACAATTTAACTTAAAAAAGCACATTTATTCCAAAGGATTTGCAGAGGATAGTGCGGATGTTAGTTAAAGCGCTCAGATTTCTGTTTATTTTACAGTTAATACAGTTATACATAATACACAATACAACAATACAGTTACAGCTAGCATTCCCGCGTTACGTAAAAGTTGTAGCCCACTAATGTAACAATCTATGGAATGCAATAAGTACCTACATGTCTACATATATCAAATTTTAATTATGTAATAGTTTAAAAAACGTTCATAATTTACTCGGTTAACCGTTAACGTGAAACTCGCTCTTAATTTATGGTACTAACTGGCAACTGCCCACAATGTTTTAAAGCACATTTTCTTAATGGATCTACTGATCTATGAATCAACAAACTTGAATGCAGAGGTTAATTTTCTTAATCCTATCTGCTTTAGGCCTAGATAACATATTAAAATTTAAACTCATGTTTTGGTTCACCACGATTGTTTGAGACGCTCTATTATATCAATATACCTTGTTAGACTCGATGATTTCAGCATAATGAATGTTGATAGTGATATATCAGTAATTGTCAAAAACAAACAAAAAATCTGACCGCATATGCTTTTCCCATGCTAAATAAGGTAGTAATTAACAATGTGGTGTTCAACCTTATTGTACCTCGCAGGTAATTAATTATTCAAACCATTCAAATTCTTTCAATTGTTTAGTTACCAGTACCAATTGCAAATTTACTTTTTCTAGAAAAAATAAATGTAATTTCTCTATTTTGCAATCACGTTTCGGGGAAAGTATAGCCACAGCGGTTCAAACTGATTTCTTTATTTTACTGACAAACTTGCTATCTCCATATCATTGAAATCAGTGCTGTATTTTTTACAAATTTTACTGGAAATACTTAAGAGTAGATCCAAGTGTTCTTTTTAAACTTAACAAATATAAATTTACATACAGTATTCTAAATCATGATGTCAATACCGGATTGGACCCAATATAGCACGATCTCGAATATAACACGACCCACAATTTTTCAGAATCATTTCAAGAAAAAAAAAATCAAAGAAAATTAAAATGTACTTACATGAAACATTTTTTAGTTATTGTTGTAAGTTGTAAGTTATTGTTTCGCGTGAAATCGGGAACCCTTCAGCACGTTTTTCTTGAATGAACAGCACAACACGATTTTCAAGTTCTTCAAATCTTCCTTTCTTTGGCCCTCGGAACGCTGTACGAGTTGTATTTGCCGATTTGTATACGTCTTAGTTGTTTTCTCCATAGTCGAATGTTCACTTCGGAAACTCCATATTTATGTGCAGCTCTTATGTTATTCGTTGCAATAGCCTCGTTTGCTACCATTGTTTTGAAGTTTATGTCGTAGCTCCTTCGCAATCCCTGGTTGATTTGTAAGTCAGAGGAACCTTTCTTTTCCACGCGATCAGCAGTCTTCATTTGTTCATCTTGAGCCATTTCATCTTCTCCTTCTTCATCACTCATTATTACGTTACGTAGACTCTTAGCACCGTAGATAGACAACTCTGACGTTCAAAATCTATGTAGGTCAAGCTAGGTCACGACTTGATCACGGCGTGATCACGGCGAATACTGTGCGACGACTAGCAAACAGCAAGACTGCTAGGTTCGCCCGAGTTCAGCTGGCATCGAGTGGATGGGTGGGGGGAAGCGCAGCAGCCGATGCGTGGGAGTTGTATTGCGGGTGGCCTATGTTCAGGCGCTATTTCAAATGCAAGCGCGCGAAAATAACGCGAGTGCTGTTTTTGAGATTGTATTTTCGGAAAAAACATTGCGCCATATTCGGTCCGATTCGGTAAATGATATTGATTTAGTTATTACATACCTTACAACACATTTCGTCCACTGTAAATAACACAATAAAGAACAAGTGAAAAATCCATTTAAAAACTGACACTTAATCACATGAACATTCTACTTCATAAAAATAGCGACAATATGTTGAAGGAAAACTCAAAAACGTTTTAGACTTCCTCCATGCCACTGTTTCATACTAGTATAGTACATAATATTTTGAACTGCATGATATTAGGCAGAAGATTGTGCAAAAACTCCTGGTTGGTTGATAATGAACGTCTTTACTGACCAGGGGGAACAGATCAATTACTTACAATTGTCACATTTTGGCATACATGTTAAGAATCACAACTCTCAAGTTTATTACAAATTTGAAATTATACATAATTATCAGCATATTTGTACAGTTTGAAGCAATTTGTGGACATTCGGAATGACTTTGCCATTCAAATCCATAAGAACTTTACACATTTGTTAAAACCAACATCAATCAATCAAATTAAATAAAGTTAGGAAACCATCATGTCGATGTTATTGAGTTACGTAATGCGTTCTGCATTGGGGTAGGGGAGAATAACAGTCTAGTAGAATTCTAAAGTAAGGAAGAGCTGTATAGCAATGCAATTCATTCGGTGTAATTTTAACAATTGTGAAGAAATATAAAATATAGACAAAATTATATTTCATTAAACAGTAATGGGTGCCTGGGTTCCGAATTTGTATGTTTGCCATGCCACTGCAAGGGACTGTTTAAAGGATACCTTGAGGTACAGACTTAGGTTCCGGCTCCATACACAAGGGTGGCCCCCGTCAGCCATTAGTTCACTTGTAAGTCTACTATCCATTTTTTTATCAGCCTTAGATTTTTTTGTTCCATACAGTCACAAAATGGGATAGAGAATCTATGGCTAGCCAATTTTTTTTATGCCCAAGGGTGGTCAGTCGTTCACACAATTAAACGATTAATAAACATTCCAACTCGAGAGAAAACGCAACGTGAGTAGGAGAATACATTCACATCTAGGATCTACACCCAGTAATATACACAATTACACAATGCTATATTTTTCAAGAAAGAGCTTTTAATTCCTGAGGTTCTACTACTTTTTTCAATGCAACAATTATTATTTATCAACTACTAAAATAGAGTTAAGTGGTCAGTGTGCGTCGGGCGCATCGCCGGTAAGCGTCAGTGTCACCCACTGAGCATATAGAGGTCAGTGTGCGTCACGCGCATGCGCGTGCGCATACGATCCAGCCATCTCACACACAGCTGTTCAAAGATGGTCGTTGTGGAACTAGATGCAATCATGTTTCAACCGATTCACAAAATTCGTAATCACAACGCATTGAATTGTTATTCCTGGGCTTATCTTATTTCTTTCCCAGACTTATCTTGCGTCGTGAGCTTCAGCGCGGGCATAGTAGTGAGAGGTTTTCCCACATGAGAAAGAGAGCTAGGCCTAGGCCTATGTTTGCATTGTAGGCCTAGACATACGTTTTTATTACGACATGTAGGCCTAATTGTGTACGTGTGTTTGTGAGCTTGATTTACAAGCTATTAAATCATTTAGTATACCCTGTATGAAGTGTATCGTGTGTATTTTATGTTCCTTTATCCATTACATGTGTCATATATCATTTTACCACATCAGGCTATGCTACGAGAGCAAATAAACAAATGAACCGCGCCATCCGAGTTTTTCGCAAATCCGAGGTGCCCCCGGTCTCATCCAACTCGGATAAGAGAGTTCTTACTGTAATTAAATGTTCTCGATGTTTCCATCAAATGAGGTTTACGCCGTCCGCAGTGACTCATACGACTAGGTAGTGCGCTGGGTATAGCCTACTACTCCCGCCGATTTATAAAACTGTTTTGTGCTAAAGATAATAATTACATTTCACAATCACAGAGTAGCCCTATCAAAGATTTCACAAACAACATATTTGTGCCCTGAAATATTGGTTTTTTGCTTAATGTGACTTTCAATCTGACTATCACCTGTCGCTGGTGAAAGTGGTGACATTTAAAAAAATATATTACTCTACTCACGCTGCGTGATAAAGACCAACTAGTCCGGTCAAAACGACTTGTCTAGGTGGCCTCCTCATCTATTGTGTCTATGCAACCTACCTATCATTTTTAAGGTCAGCTGTCGTCGTCTGTAGGCCCTACCCTGAATTTCGTGAATGACTTTTTTCACTAATGGGGCTTAAATGACTGTGAGATTGGAGAAGGGTGTGACAGTTGGGAAAGCAAAGAGAACATAAATCCCAGCCTGAAGGGCTGGGGGCGACAAAACTTTTCACCTGCTGATGACAACTGCAGCTAATTTAAAGTTGTTACCTTTATGGGCTTTATCCACAACGCATTTTGTCCTTCTGGGACTCATCAGGCAGATGGTGGCCACTAAAAATCAGCTAACCAGAGGCGTGCAGACTATGGTTCCGCGGCGCGAGCCGCGCCGGTGCCAAAGCCAAGGGGTGTACCCACCCCCTGGCTTTGGGTGACCCACCCCCACTCACCTCTAAAAAATATAACATGTTCAGGTAATACAAGATAAATTGTTATTAGTTATAACTTCACTTGGTTTGCAAGCTGGATGTAATGGTGTATAGTTGTCAGTGTTGGGTAGGAACGGAACTAAACAGTTCCAGTTCCTAGGAAATAGTTCCTTTTTAAGGAACTAAGGGAGGAACTAGTTCCTTTTTCCAGACAGGAACTAAGGGAGGAACTAGTTCCAATTTTCCAGGAACTGTAACTTATTTTCATAAGTTCCTTTTTTATAACTTGACTGTACAAATTTAAGGAATGAAAGAGTCAAATCATAGTTTACTTACAAAATGAAGGGATTGTAAAATACTCCATTTCCAGGAAATCTAAAATTCGACTCCATTGTTCTAAATTCTTGTCATACCCCCATCCCTATTCCTACACTCAGTGGTCAACCCCCATCCCCCATGGGTTTCTCACCATTATTAGTCGCATTGCCAGCTAAATTTCACCCTTGAGTTTTGAATGATCTTTTTGGGTTGTTGCGTTGTGTCGTGTTCACCACCCTTGTTGGTTGCGAAACGTGGAGCCGTGCATCATCAACCCAAAGATCATTCAAAATTTATTCACAAGTCGTGAAAGCCTACATACTCATCCATATATTTAATTCCTCCAAATTTCAAACAGAGTTTATGCATTCTTTGCAAATTTTTGGTTTTAAGTATAAATTTGGATACTTACATTTACCCTCTCTAGAAGATCTAAAGAAAAATGGTTATTTATAAAAAAGGAACTTTTTAGGAACTTAGCATTTGGAAAGGAACTTAGGAACGCCCTAGTTCCTTTTATTTTAGAGGAACTTGGAACTGGAAAGAGTTCCTTTTTCTTATGAGGAACTTGTAACTGTAACTAGTTCCATTTTTTAAGGAACTTACCCAACTCTGATAGTTGTATAGCAATATCTTGGTAGTTATTTTTATAAAATATCGCTCACTTATCGTTTGGAGAGGCTCGGCCGATCGTAAGTGTACGCGACCAAGAATTGCGTTCAATTACATTCTGTGTTCTAATTACCTTATGATCAAACAGACCATATTTCGAAATTGTATATCCACATAATGATTTTCTCAGTATATTTTAAACATATCCACAAATTGAAAATGATAATTGGTAAATTTCGTATTAAAATTGAAATAAATAAAAAATATAGCATATATATATATAGCAAATCCTTGGAAAGTTTCCTATAAAATATTGCAAATTTGCAATTAGTAATTTAGTGCCCTCCGTGTCTCAGATCGCACTACAAGCTATCTTTAGGGAAAAAAGGACCCAAAAATTTTTCGCCTCCGGCGGCTAGGGTTTCGCCCCAGACCCCGTGTGGCCAGCGGAAATACATTCACGGGGGTGGGTGTACCCACCAGTATGATCGCGCTCGCGCCGGTCCCTATCGAACCTCTGCACGCCACTGCAGCTAACTACATGCAAACAAAACTCACAACACATAACCAAACCTGTGGTAGGGCCACGCAAGAAGCAAATTCTGCATGCATGTTGTCATCATCAGCAAGGTTACTTCACACACCATTCATACTGGGGCACACCGTCAGCACAAACAGTAAGGGGGCTTCCCTCCCAACTCTAGTGCTCGGGAGACAAAACATCCATGACTCAACTTTAAATTAGCTGCAGTTGTCATCAGCAGGTGAAAAGTTTTGTTGCTCCCAGCCCTTCAGGCTGGAATTTATGTTCTCTTTGCTTTCCCAACCTGTCAACCCCAATCTAACTAGACGATAGGCATTTTTCACACTAGAACCGAAATATGACTGTTTTATTATTAAGTAGCAAAATAAGGTAATTTATTACGTTTTTCTGCTAAATTAGAGTCAAATCGGGAACTTTTCTTAATTTCTGTAAGTTTTAACTCCAAAATATGCAATTTATTTGACAATTGGACATAGAAATCAACATTTCTGTTTTAATTTAACGTATATAGTTGGCACCATGACAGTTGGAAATATTATTATCGTACATGCCTAGCTAATTCCAATAGTTAACTTTATATGCCCTAAATATTTGTTTATGTGAATACGTGTTAAATTTGCTGAAGGGTAGTGATTGCAGTGCTATTTTTATGATGAAATGACGCCTTACCTTGAGTTTTTATACTGAAATTGAAGATTTTTTTTTATAACAAAATTAGAACTTTTTATTTGCTATTTCTCAGGGTCCTTATACCTTGAGTTATCAATTAACAATTATTTTTATTTTATCCTTGATGCAACCCTACCAGTGACTGTATTGCACATTTCAGGGATGAGAAGAACCTGTACGAACGTCAAGGAGGCTCCTCGAG
>JAMZAV010001990.1:0-157088 GCA_024449915.1 Sweltsa coloradensis | reverse complement strand
TTACCCCTTTAAGCTAGGACGTTCCAATAAAAGGTGCATAATGTATAACCCTGTGGCAAAAGGGTAATTACCCCAACAAAAAATATTATTACATTATTTAGATAATAATAATATGTTTGGTAGTAGTGCGTGCATTATGCACGTCTATGTTATATTTCGGATTTGGCAGGTGTGTCGGATTTTGTGATATTTGTACACTATGGTTAACATATGGATGTATGGTTATTACAGTAATAAGTAATAAGTGAATGATTTGGAGCAATACAATTATGATGAAAAATATAAAAAAACACTAGAAAGTATATAAAATGAATAATATGCATACCTACTAGAGAATTGAATGGGCCAAGTCAATAACTGACCAAGTTACACAGACCACATTCTGAGATAAATCGATAAAACTAGATAACGCAGCCAATTTTTAATTTAAAAGCATGCAAAATTGCACACTACTTAACCTTAAGATACCTAACAATACAATGTTAGGAATTTTTTTTTAGACTTTACTTTTCCTGGAAAAAAATCGGGAAATTTTTTTACTTGGTTAGTTATTGACATGAGGTTGTCACTTGGGCATTTCTTGCATTAACTTTTTTAATTTTAAGGAATAAAACCATTTTTTAAGCCTTTTCCATTAACCCCTTTGCAGCCACATATCAATAAACTATCACGCCACTTGAAAAATAAATTAAAAAATAAAAATATATGTGTACATATATATTTTTTAAATTTTACCCAAAATATATATTATTTTTATAATTTTACCAAAAATATATTATTTTATTTTAAATTATTTGTATAACAATATAAAATAAGACTAGGAGAGGAGGAGGATTCCTTACTGTAGTTAATTCTACATAAGCAGTCCCATGATCGCCAACCTCATGGCAAGAAATGACCAAGTAACACGTACTTGGTCAGTTATTGCCTTGAGCCAAGTTTTCATCGCCTGGTAAATGGCTTTTAATTGTTCGAACTTGGGTGTTTCTTGCATTAATATGATGCCCCTATGCCTGGAGAATAGAATGGCGGTCCTAACTCATTTGCGCATTTTTTGTAACTTGGGCACTTATTGACCTGGCCCATTCAATTAACAAAGTAAAGTTTTGTAAGCTCCACAAATTGATATAGGCCTATGGATCTCATGACGGTATTTTGACGAACACATTAATTTGGGGGCGCTGAATAGCGCCGAATGGAATAATGTCAACTCAATCGTGTGTAGTGTACGAACCACAACACGTATGGGTACGGAGCTTCAAAGGTTAAGAGCAACTTCCAAGTACAGTAAACTAAACACACAATCGATGCCGCGTTATAGGTAGCCGAATCTCCTGATGGATCCAGCGACATTGCTACGTCAACTAAGGAGCAATGTATCTAAAGTCTACTAGGTGAGTTGCACAGGCCTTGCCTACGGCAAGCTAGTCGTGCTGTGTAAGAGACCGACTTTCAATATTCTTACCTGCGATGGTTTATGTGTCCTCCTCCTGACACATCGCCTGCTCGGTGTAGATAGGATCGGACTCTCCACTCTTGCGGCGTCTGGCCTGTCGATGTCTCTTTCCTTGTCCTTCTCCATTTTTGCGGCGTCTGGCCTGTCGATG
This sequence comes from Sweltsa coloradensis, assembly GCA_024449915.1. Classification (NCBI taxonomy): domain Eukaryota; kingdom Metazoa; phylum Arthropoda; class Insecta; order Plecoptera; family Chloroperlidae; genus Sweltsa; species Sweltsa coloradensis. Next base: position 155,481 of record JAMZAV010001990.1, on the reverse strand, counting down.
TCTCTTTCATTGTCCTTCTCCATTTTTGCGGCGTCTGGCCTGTCGATGTCTCTCTCCTTGTCCTTCTCCATTTTTGCGGCGTCTGGCCTGTCGATGTCTCTTTCATTGTCCTTCTCCATTTTTGCGGCGTCTGGCCTGTCGATGTCTCTTTCATTGTCCTTCTCCATTTTTGCGGCGTCTGGCCTGTCGATGTCATCTTCCTTTTCCCTACATCCCGAGAAACACGTTCCCATGTCGATGTGCGAGGGTGCTGGTTGCTGAAACAACAAAATGAACATTGTTTGTGAATATACTAGCCCTAAGTGAAATACATGTGATCAAGGTGCATCGCCTTAGTTTGATGGGTAACATGGGCCCAAGTAACACTCTGTTACTTATCCGAGTGAAAGGAAACTGATGGTTTTGTGCACAATAAAAATTTAAATAATCTCGATTTTCTGTGGGCTCTCCATCTCGGCCGGTATTGACACTTTGAAACTACATGGACCTTCATTGGAACCAAAATGTTAACAACAGTCGATCCACAAACCCCGATAATTATTATTCAGGATATTTACTAGGAAAACGCTTAAGTCCCGCCGCGTTGTTGGATGAGCGTAATTGGTGCATTGAGCTGCCATGTGTTATGCGAATTTTCTGTTGTTCTGTGGAAAAATCATTACTAAGTTGAATTCTTTTTAAATTTAATTAAATTAAATTAAATTAAATTAAAAATTAACTTAAATTTTTTAATTTATTAATTGTAATTGTTAAAAAAAATCGTAAAGTTGCGATTTTTATAGAAATAATTTCTCGATTACGCTCAAATTTTACACTAATATATAAAATCATAAAATTAAGGTTTCTGCAAAAAAAATCATTACAATCGGAAAAAGCATGTGGGTGTTATAAGTCTAAGAATTGTTTTAAAAAAGAAAAACCCGTAAATTTCGTTTTTTATGATAAATATTTTTTCAATTGCGCTCAAATTTCACAAGAATATCTAAATTCATAAATGAAGGTTCTGTGCAAAAATCATTAAAATCGGATAAACCCTGTAGGTGTTATAAGTCAAAGAAATTTAAAAAAAATCGGAAAAATCGTAAATTGGATTTTCATGAGAAATAATTTTCCGATTACGCTCAAAAACGTGGCAGTTCTAAGTTCAGGGATTTCGAAGGCCTCCATAAAATTTTATCTCAATCGGAGTATCGGTTTAGCCGGAATCGTGCGGACAAACAGACAAAAATACAAAAAGAAAAAAAAAAGAAAAAAGAAAAAAAAAACATTCCGGATTTTTTTCTCCAGTGTAGTAGAATGGAATCTTCGCTTCGCTCGCTTCGCTCGCTACGCTCGCTACGCTCATCCAATTATTGTAATACTTAAATGTTTGTAGCACGTCGTGACACAACACTCTCGTTGCACTTACTGTCAATGGTTTATTGAGTCGAGAACATTGTCGTATAACACAATGGTTTTGCTTGCAAATGTATAATTATGTAATAGTTATCAGCAACACGGTATACTCCACAAGTGCAATATGATAACACACAATAAATAAAAATATACCTACATTGACATAATCATTCAATGAAATATATATTGCAAGCGTATGCCAAATAGCAGCAGGTGTCATTTAAAATAAAACAGTATAAAGGTACAGTCGCTTCCCCCCCCTCCCCTAGCACACACACATAACAACCCTTCTTGTTGAAATTCAAATTTAGGCATAAGTCATTGATATAATTGTGAGAGAACGGTTGTATTTGTTGAAAGTTGCCTGTAGGACAGTATTATATAAACACATCAATTATTCATACGTAGTCCGCCCAAGTACTATTGATACGGTTACTATATGCATAAAGTGGCAACATATTCTGTGTCTTTATTAACTTTTGTCAGTTGATGTAAAAAAAAACGTCATCACTATGCTCTTATACTTGTGGGTGAATACGTCCACTATCTCGCTCGCGATTCTAAAGCACATTCTCGGTAACTTGACAAATTCTCGTTAACAAAAAATAACTACAATTTGCCTACAAACAACGAATTCTCGGAAGGCCTACTGTCATTAATGTGACATTTGTCTTGTTAGACGAGGATGGTCACTCTTGAGGCTACAATAGAAGTAGAAAGTTGGTAGTTTTAAGTGCTGCTAATGATGCATAACGTGTGCCGCCGTGTGAACTGCCGTGTGAACTGCTTACTTTTCTAATTAAAAGACTCTATGATAATAATACTATCTTTGTAAAATGGCAGATGTGATACGCCATCACCTTTAAAATATTTAAAAAATCATCCGAAAGGTCGTATTATAACAAGCGGGCAGAAAGAGTGCGTCTTAAATGTTTATTCACGGTTGAGGGTACGACACCCAGGCAGGCTCGTAAGTGACATTATTTTTTGAGACTGCTTCAATGTGTGGCATTGGTGAACAGTCGGTGAGGAAAATCAAATCCGAGATGAGAACAACAAAGAAAGTCAAGACACCAAATAGATCACGACCTCAAGCAAACAACAACAAGAATCGGACACCTATTCGTGACGGTTTTTCCAGCAATCAGAAGAAAAGTCCACAAATTTGTCAAAACAAATGAAATTCCTGCTCTTACGAAAGTTCTCGACGCAGTCAATGAGGATGAAACGTTACCTAATACGTCTCGCTCAACATTGTATAGAATAATGAAAAAACTTGGCTTCTCTCACTTGAAAAGGAACAGAGACTCTGCCCTAATGCCCTAATAGAACGGGAGGACATTGCTGTATGGAGGCGTCTGTATCTCCGCCTAATTAAGCAATACCGAAATGAAGGGCGCACAATTTATTTCACAGACGAAACGTGGTGTAACGCGGGCCACACCCGATCCAACGTGTGGCAAGATACAACAATCACTTCGGTTAGACATGCACTTCTGACGGGACTTACGACAGGACTGAAAAGAACTGGTTTTCGTCTGCCACCCTATCACTGCGAGCTTAACCCGATAGAATTGATATGGAGTCAGGTGAAGGGTTTATGTCGCAGCAAATAATAAGTCTCTTACGATGGCAGAAGTTAAACGTCGTGTGAATGATGGGGTTGATCAAGTAACCGCTGATGATTGGAAAAGGTGCGTCACACAAATCGTCCCAGATCATAGAAAACAAATTTTGGGATCTTTTATTCCATGATAGATGCGACAGTGGACAGAATGGTGATCAACATCGGTTATGATTCTTTAGATAACAGTGATGAAGATGATGAAGAAGCTGAAGAGAACGCACTGGCGCTTGCCATTGACGTTTAAACACAGTAAACAGTCTTAGGCGTAAGACATCCCTTCACAATTGTCCTAACTCAATAGCCCCGTAACTACGACCTTGGATGTTTTTGTCAAGATGACTGTTATGAAATGCTAGAACCTCAAAGCTTTCAGCAAGGCAATTTTTCTGTAGAATGTATCTTTTAAAAATACCAAAAGCGTGTTTTGCATCCAAGATCCATAGGCTTAATCTGTCGGAAGAATGTACAGTATGCCTATATTTTTCAGATTACCAATATCAGTTCTATATTGCGACTGAACTGGTACAAGTAGAGATACGTATTTTAAGCGTTATAATAATAATGTTTCAAGGAAAGTCTGCTCAGGGTGCTGTTCATGCCCCTCTTCAGGTGCCTAACTAGGTATGTTGCGGATAGGGCAATTGTGAAGGATGTCCGAGGACTGTTTTAAGAGAGGTCTCAATCTTTTGCATTCGCATTACTAAGGGGTGTGTAGGGGTAGTACCTTTCACCGGGAATGTCTGGACACTGGTCCCCACACATCCCAGGGGGATGATATGCGCAAAACAGGACAAAAACGTCAACATAGCCTCTACATACCCAAGAACGTCTTGTGCGTGGTGAAGAGCCACAACCTTCCCGAGGTGGTACTGAGCTATGCAAAACACAGCGGATCTAGAGGAGCAACACCTCGACAAAAAAAAACACATGGGAAACCTAGGATAGGGCAATGCCTGAGTGCTACACATAGGACTGGCCTACCTAGAGTGTCGTTCTCACAGCACGGGGAGGATAAAGGGTGGAGGCGGAAGAACCAATAAAACGGTCAACGGCTCCACCCATAGCCCCAGAGAGGGTGGGATACTGTTGAGGGATACGTAAGGGGTGTTGGCTGACCAGTGTCTCTTAAACAACCTGCCAAACAACAATCATGGGAAAACGACCTAATTTGAATGTAATGCGGCTAGGGTGTCCCCCGCAGCAAGCGACGAGCTGCCCCCAGGCGACCAGAGGGGTAGTGAGAAGTGGATTACTGGAAGATTGATTGATTCAGGTCTTTATTTCAAGGTGGGATTAAGGCTAGAAAAACCTTATCTTACATCCAACCATAAGAGGGAAGAAAGGAATTTAATTAGAATAGGCACCATCAACCTCATCACCCTTTTGGGGAAGGTGAATGAGGTGGTCGATGTTATGGTGGAAAGACGGATTGATATCTTGGAGTTGAGCGAAGTGAAGTGGCAGGATGAAGGAAAGTTAAGAGTTAAACGGTGGGTACAGGTTATGGTGGAGTGGAAATAAAGAAGCACGAAGAAATGGAGTGGGGATGATAGTTAGCCAAAAATGGAAGGAAATCTGATAGAAGTACGGGAAGAAGGAGATAGGATCATAAAGATAGGGATAAAAGTAAAACATTAGGAATGGGAGATATGGCTAAATTTACGCTCCACAAGTAGGGTGTGATCAGGAAGCAAAAGATGAGTTCGAAGAACATCTAGAAGGTCTGATTGGTAGAAAGGATATAATCATCCTGGGAGATTTCAATGCCCAGGTTGGTGATGAAGGGCAGGATTACTAGGAAGTAATTGGAAAGTATGGGTACGGTAGGAGAAACACAGAGGGAGTTAGACCTGTGTGCTAGAAACTGCCTGGTAATTGGAAACACGTGGTTCCAAAAAAGGGACAGCCACAAAATTACCAGGTATAGTTGGAAAAACACAAGCACAAGCAACACAAGCAACATAAGACACAGATAGACTATGTGGTTGTTAGTAAAGACAAGCATAGGAGTCTGAAGGATGTAAAGATCATCCCAAGCGTAGGACTAGATGGGGACCATAGGCTGCTAGTAGCAGATATCCAAATAGAGGGAAGTGTACGAAAGAAAAAAGAGTATGCAGAAAGTAAACTCAAAGTATAGAAATTAAGTGACACGTCACGTCAGTAAGAGAAGAATATCAACAGAGGATTAGAAAAGAGATTCCAAAGGGAGAGATCCAAGGAGAGGAGAAAAAATGGGGAGAGGTAAAGAGAGCACTGGTGCAGGCAACAGAGGAGACGTGTGGAAGAACAAGTGGGGTAAGAAAAGAGATGGTAACAAGTTGGTGGAACGACAAAGTAAAGGAGAAAGTACAACTGAAAAATAGAACATGGAGGGAGTACATGAATGACAGAACAGATGAAAAGCGAGAAGCTTACAAAAATGCAAAAAGGGAAGCACAAAGAACGGTTAAAGAAGAGAAAGGAGAAGATTGGAAGAAGTATGCTCAAAAACTGGAGAAAGATGCAGAAGGAAACAAGAAGTTGTTGTATGGTATAGTGAAGAGTACGAGGAAGGAAAGAGGGGGACAAAGATACCTAACGGGTGACTCGGAGAGACTCATTACAGATGCAGAGGAGAACAAGGAAACTTGGAAAGAGTATTTTAATCAATTGCTGAATGCGGGAGCAGAAGCAGAAGACAGAGATGTAGAGTTGGAAGGGGTGACGGAAGAAGCAGATGCGAATGGACCGACCTGGCAAGAAGTGGAGATGTCATTAAAATGGATGAAGAATGGGAAGACTGCATGAGTTGACGAACTGGTGGTGGAAATGATCAAAGCTGGGGGCCCAGTTGTTATGCATTGGCTATACAGAGTGATCAGAGTGGTATGGAGAGAAAAGAAGGTGCCAAGAGATTGGGAGAAAGGAGTGATTGTACCAATATACAAAAATGGAGATAAAAGAAGTGTGGCAACTATAGAGGCATTACTCTGCTATGCCATACATCAAAGATATATGAAAGGATTATAGACAGAAGGATGAGAGTAGATTTTTTTTTGGTTTATTTGGATTTCGGACGCGTCAACCGTTAGGTCATAATGCACTACTCTAGCCTAAGGGGGGTGGGGAGGAGGAGCCCATGCTGGTCAGAACCAGCCACGGGTAAGGGGAGGAAGGGGGGTTTCTCACGTCGCGGTCGTCATCGTCTTTGTCATCGTTCGTTGTGTCATTGTCATCGTCGCTTGGGGGTCGTCAAGGGAAGGGGGCAAGGTCCCCGACGACGATTGCCAGAGCTCGCCTCTAGTTTGGGGAGTAAGATACTCCGCTCTTACTAGCTGATGTTTGCGAGGTAGACTTTTTCTCTTGAATCGCCTTTTACGATTAGCAGAGCCATGCTCTGGGCCAAATTCTACCCCGGGCCCAGACGGGGGTATAGGTGGGCCATATACTGAATAAAGAACAATATGGGTTTCGATGGGGGAGATCGACTTTAGACCCGATATTTGTACTTCGACAAGCTAAGGAGAAAAGTTAAGAGATGAGTAGAAAAATGAGTATGGTCTTCCTAGACATAGAAAAGGAGTATGATAGTGTGCCAAGGAATGTAGTGTGGGAAAGCTTGGAAAGAAAAGGAGTGGGCAAAGAACTGATAGACAGGGTTAGAAGTATGAACATAGTATGTGAAAGCTGTGTAAAAACACAGTTTGGGATGTCAGGGTGGTTCCAAATAACAAAAGGGCTGAGGCAGGGAAACGTTCTGTCACCAGTGCTATTTATTATAGTGATGGATGACATCCACAACAAGGTTAAGATGGATGAAACGGAGGAGGTAGAGGTTAAACTGTTTGCTGAGGATTTCGTGGCGTGGTCTGAGTATGAGGAGGTACTCCAGAGATACACAGACCTCTGGAAGAGACACATTGAAGAGGCCGGCATGAAGATAAGCCTGAGCAAGAGCAAGGTTGTTACTATGCCAGGAGAAGGAGACATAAGGAACTATCATGCAGAAATCAAGATTGGAGAAGAAACCCTGGAAGTGGTGGAGAGTTTTGGATACCTAGGAAGTGAAATAATGGCAAGCGGAAAGATAAAAAGGAAATTACCAACAGAATACAAAAGGCAAGTAACTTCTACCAATGTGTAAAAGGCCTGGGGTGGGATACGGAAATACCTATACAGTGCAAGATGACACTATAGGCCTACAAGACCTACTTCATACCGATCCTCACATATGCGGCAGAAACCTGGACTATGGGTGATAGAGAAGAAAGCCAAATACAGGCGGCGGAGATGAGATTCCTGAGGAGCACAGTGGGCAAGACAAGAAGAGATAGAATTAGAAATACGAACATCAGAGAGATGCTTGGGGTGGAGAAGTTAGGTGACAGGATGGGAAGGACAAGGCTGAGATGGTTTGGGCATATGAAACAAATGACAAAAGAGAGGATGCCTAGGAGAATGTATGAGAAAAGGATTGAAGGAGGAAGAAGAAGGGGGAGACCAAGGAAGAGATGGATGGAGACCATAGCAAGAGACCTACATAGTAGAGGAGAGAGCTGGGAGGATGTAGCAGAGACACGATTGTGACAGGATAAAAAGAAGTGGAAGAATTTGGTTGCAAAACCCAAGCTGACTCGCCAGAAAATAGGAAACGGCGATGGATAATGATGATGATGATTAAAAGACTTATGAAAAACTCGGGAAAAACGTTCAGTCAGGATTGACGGTCTCGAAGGAATTTGAGCCCGAGACCTCCCGAATCAGTCGCGCGCTTAAGGGGTCTGGCTGTTTGTATCTTACGTATGTTAAATTAGCCATTATTTAGGTACATTTTTTAAAAATAACCATATGTAAGCTAGAGCTCTAATTTTTTGTCCTAGTTTAAGAATTTATTTCTCTTCACTTTCCCCCTTTCATTACACAGAGTGTGTAGTTGGAAACTATATTTAATTGTGTTTAATTAATCTGTGTAGTTAGTGTACATTTTTTGAATAATTTAGCACATGTTTGAATTATTATAATTAAAAGTAATTCAAAAACTGTATTCATAATATAATATACCTACATGCTCTGAAATTTTCAAGACATTTGCATATAGTTCCTGAGAAAAATGTACCTTTGTATTGAAAAATAATGTTCTGAGAAAATCTACGTCAAAGTTTCGCAACTTACAGTTTGTGCATTCCTGCCCCATAGTCTATAGTCTCTATCTTACAAAATAAATTCCAAAAACTCAAAAAATAATTTTTTTCCAAATTTGTTTTCATTTTATTCTACATACCGGTACTATACAACAACACATAAATAAATAAAAAAAAACATTTTTTCAAACCTCTGACGGCCGGACCTCCTTAACGCTCGAGCCAACACTGTCGGTGTATTTCAAGCTTTATTTATTATTTTGATGCTAAATTGGTGAACATGACACGTTAATTTAAGAATACGCCACACAATGCTAATTTTACAAAAAAAAAGGTTTTCACAAAGCCTACCTGTTACGAATTAGTTAAGCATTGTATTCATACGTTTTAATAGTCTATGTTGAATTAAAATGTTCCTCCAAATCATCATTCCCCATTAGATGTGCAAGAAAAACCATATATTTATAGTTTTGCTTTCGGTGATATAAAAAGATGCTACAAAATGCTACATTTTAATAGATAGGGCCTAAATGCTAAATATTCTAAATTTAAATGCCAGATATTATATTTCTAGGTATAGGCCTAGGTCTATGCCTACATATGGTAGTGCATTTTAACGGTAAGAAACGATAGCAGCACAAAGTTTTAAGCCTAGCTTATCAGTTCTGTGACTGAATGGGTACATTCTAAGTACGAGTTTTAAAAAAACATTTACTACATACTAAACAACACATAAAAAAACGATTTTTTTTAAACCTCTGACGGCCGGACCTCCTTAACGCTCGAGCCAACACTGTCGGTGTATTTCAAGCTTTATTTATTATTTTGATGCTAAATTGGTGAACATGATATGTTAATTTCAGAATACGCCACACAATGCTAATTTTACAACAAAAAAAAGGTTTTCACAAAGCCTACCTGTTACGAATTTACGAATTAGTTTAGCATTGTATTCATACGTTTTAATAGTCTATGTTGAATTAAAATGTTCCTCCAAATCATCATTCCCCATTAGATGTGCAAGAAAAACCATATATTTATAGTTTTGCTTTCGGTGATATAAAAAGATGCTACAAAATGCTACATTTTAATAGATAGGGCCTAAATGCTAAATATTCTAAATTTAAATGCCAGATATTATATTTCTAGGTATAGGCCTAGGTCTATGCCTACATATGGTAGTGCATTTTAACGGTAAGAAACGATAGCAGCACAAAGTTTTAAGCCTAGCTTATCAGTTCTGTGACTGAATGGGTACATTCTAAGTACGAGTTTTAAAAAAACATTTACTACATACTAAACAACACATAAAAAAACGATTTTTTTTAAACCTCTGACGGCCGGACCTCCTTAACGCTCGAGCCAACACTGTCGGTGTATTTCAAGCTTTATTTATTATTTTGATGCTAAATTGGTGAACATGATATGTTAATTTCAGAATACGCCACACAATGCTAATTTTACAACAAAAAAAAGGTTTTCACAAAGCCTACCTGTTACGAATTTACGAATTAGTTTAGCATTGTATTCATACGTTTTAATAGTCTATGTTGAATTAAAATGTTCCTCCAAATCATCATTCCCCATTAGATGTGCAAGAAAAACCATACATTTATAGTTTCGCTTTCGGTGATATAAAAAGATGCTACAAAATACTACATTTTAATAGATAGGGCCTAAATGCTAAATATTCTAAATTTAAATGCCAGATATTATATTTCTAGGTATAGGCCTAGGTCTATGCCTACATATGGTAGTGCATTTTAACGGTAAGAAACGATAGCAGCACAAAGTTTTAAGCCTAGCTTATCAGTTCTGTGACTGAGTGGGTACATTCTTAGTACGAGTTTTAAAAAGACATTTATTTATTCGTTGCCAATTGTTTCATAAGCCGCTTGACGTATTCAAACTATCTAGTATCTTACGGGAATACAACATTAACTTATCTCGATTTGGTTAGTCGGGAAACACTCCCGTAGGTGAAATTGTTAATATATAGGCCTAATACAATTCAGATTTGTTTATTTGGATTTAGGACGCGTCGACCGTTAGGTCATAATGCACCACTCTAGCCTAAGGGGGGGGGGGGGGGGGGGGGCCCATGCTGGTCAGAACCAGCCACGGGGAAGGGAGGAAGGGGGGTTCTCACGTCGCGGTCGTCATCGTCTTGTCATCGTTCGTGTGTTATTGTCATCGTCGCCGGAGGGTCGTCAAGGGAAGGGGGCAAGGTCCCCGACGACGATTGCCAGAGCTCACCTCTAGTTTTGAGGAGTAAGTTACTCAGCGTTTACTATAGCTGATGTTTGCGAGGTGGACTTTTTCTCTTGAATCGCCTTTTACGATTAGCAGAGCCATGCTCTGGGCCAATTCTACCCCGGGCCCAGACGGGGGTAATACAATTCAGAAGTCCGTCTCGGTGGCTCCTACCTGGAACGTGGGAGACTCGGGTTCGAACCCCGATCGAGATGGATTTTGTAACTTCTGAATTGTATTAAATGTTAACAACATTAGCCTAACTGTTTGTGGTTATTTCAAAATATAGGACTGCGGGGACATTATATTCAAATACTGAATTGTCCCAGCAAAAGGGCCCCTAGTAAAGGTAGGCATATATGACCTATTTTCCAGACGGTTTCAATACCTACAATATTTAGAAGAACTGTACTTACCAGCGTTCACCCGGTTCACCACCCGATTCAATCTAATATTAACACACAAAATATCTTTTACAGAATAGAAACATTTAAACATCAATATTAGCCTACATTATTAACGAGGTATGGGGTATTTTTGTATCCAAGGAAATAACTTTTGAAATACAAAATTTACATTTATAATTTGTATTGTTGACAAGTTTGTTATAATTAATAGTTGGAAATTGATCCCTATTATTGATTAGGATTCACAGCTTTGTTATAAACTTCATGTAAATATTATACGTAGCCCTACTTTGAACTTATTAGTAAGCTGTATGTTCCTCCTCTGGTCATTTTAAAAAGTACAGTATGCCCTAACCGTAGTATCAACCTGTGAACGAGAACTCGCGTCTTGGATCCCGAAGCCAAATGCGAGTTCTGACCTGGGTTTATTAGCTGCTTTAGGGCCTATTTGAGTTTATTTGAATTAAAGGCGAGGCGTTTTTCCCGAGGTTTTCCTCAGTCGTTAATGTGAATGCAAGGTAGGCCCTATTGAGTCATCATATAGCCCTCGGACATCCCTTCACAGTCCTTACTCAATATAGCCTACCTAGTAAGACACCTGGTACATCCATTGCACCCTGGGCTGGTTTTCCACGAAAATTAACTTAAGTCGAGTCAATCATAAGGAAGGGAGGAAAGACCGTTACAGGGGGGAAGTTATTTTCCAATTCGTGGCCCTGTTCTCGTCGTGGTCTTCGTCGGGGAGGTCGTCGATGAGAGGGGAGGAGTCCCCGACGATGATGGAAGGACACTCATAGAGCGTAAGTACAAGGTTGAATTAGGCCTACTACCCCACAGTTTGCAGATTGCTTGTTTGGTTTATTTATATTAATGGCGCGTCAACCGTTAGGTCATAATGCGCAAGTATAGAATAGTGGATATAGGGAGAGTTGCCCGTGCTGGTCAGAACCAGCCACAGGGTAGGACAGGAAAGCGGGTTTTCACGTCGCGGTCGTCATCGTCTTTGTCATCGTTCGTGGTGTCATTGTCGTCGTCGTCGAGGAGGTCGTCAAGGGTAAGTGGCAAGGTCCCCGACGACGATTGCCAGAGCTCGCCTCTAGTTTCGGGGTTTGTTATATTTTCCTAAAGGTAGCCTGCTAGCTGATGTTTGCGAGATAGATAGTTTCTCTTAAATCGCCTTTTACGATTCGCAGAGCCGTGCTCTGGTCCAGTTCTACCCCGGGCCCAGATGGGGGAGTTGTGATTGCTGCTTAGTATTATAATAAAATCACATACAGCAATAATTGAGAATAGATGCACCCAGAGAACCAATAGCTTATCGCTACGTAAAGGCGGAGGACTCGGGTTCGATCCCCGGTCGGGACACACATTTTCGAACAACTTACTAGATGATGTTTGCGTGAAGGACTTGACCTCTTTTCTCGTCTTGTACGATCGTCAAAGGAACACCCTGTGCCAATGCTCTACCCCGGTCCCAGACGGGGCTTTGTGTTTGGCACATTAGCTTTTCATTGCCGCAATAGGCGATCAACGTCATATTTATTGTAGAAAAGAAGATATTATATTTACTTAATATACTTTCACTAATGTTCGCCATTGGAATCGAGTTGTGTTGTTTTGTTCTTGTTGTTGTTGTTATTTCAGCGGGATGTGACTCACCGCATATATAGAAGGTGGTGCATTTCAAGGTCCTCTGAATCACCGGCGCTCGCCCGAAAGTTCCAAACAGATTCATTTTACCTTGACTTGCGAAATCTTTGTAAATTCAACAATGTATGGTAAAAAATTAATTTTTACAAAGACCTAGAAAATTTTTGACTAAAAAACACGTTTTTTACAATAGTGCTTGTAAGATTACTTACAATAGTTTGCGAAACAGCGTGACAATATTATCATGATCACCTTCCGTTTTACAATAGCTTCTGGTAAAATTTTTTACAAAATAATATCCAGTTTCAAAATAATACGTGTATTTGGGTTCACGTTATTATTTTAATGACATGAAGTGACTGTTTTCTATAAAAAATATCAGAGTAGGCCTATATTATTTTCCTTGTTGGATTGGTCCCCGTCTGGGCCCGGGGTAGAAACGGCCCAGAGCATGGCTCTGCTTATCGTAAAAGGCGATCCAGGAGATAAAGTCCACCTCGCAAACATCAGCTAGTAAGAGCGGAGTATATTACTCCCCTAAACTAGAGGCGAAGTCTGGCAATCGTCGTCGGGAACACTTCCCCTTTCCCTTGACGACCTCCCCGACGACGATGACGATGACGACCGCGACCTGAGAAATCCCCTTTCCTCCCCCTACCCGTGGCTGGTTCTGACTAGCATGACCTAAAGGTTGACGCGCCCTTCCATCCTAATAAACGAAACTAGAAAACTGTTGGATTTGGCAATAATAATTTGTTGTGAAGTCCTAATTATTATTGTACATTTTTATTGACAATCTTAGATCAGCAGTTCTTGGGTTAGATTTATTTTTTATTCTTTATTTATTCATTTCCCTGTTTTATGTATGAGAAAGGCTCATGCAGGTCAAAATCATCCCCGAGGAATGGGAGGAATATCACGTCGTGGTCGTATGGTCTTGGTTATCGTTCGTGTTGCCATGGTCGTCGTCGTCGGGTAGGTTGTCAATAGAAGGGGTGGGAGTTCCCCGACGACGACCACCAGAGCTCGCCTCTAGTTTCGGAGAGTAATATACTCCTCTGATTACCACCAGAGCCATGCTCTGGGCCAAATTCTACCGCGGGCCCAGACGGTGAGAATCATAAGAAAAAGGTACAAGTTTACAGACGAAGTGAGTGCCGCATGGTTATGTCGTTTATACAGACTTCCAGGAGACTGTTCAATTTAGTTGGTAGCATTTGTTATACTATCCTTATTTACCTTCTTGTAAAGTTACAACATTTTTTATAAAATAAAATAAAATAAATTGAATTGAATTGAAAGAACACAATCAATTTCTGAGAAAACACGTCTACAATTTGTTTTCTTATTGGATCCCACACGTCTGGATGTAAATGGGCGCCCTACAAGGTCCACACAATCTCCTTGCGCCCGCCGCTCGATCAGTGGACCTTGGCAAATAGTAACACTAACAACACTACATTTAGCATATTAGGAAGGGGCAAAAAGACTTTGCGGTTACGGCTGCTCGGACCAAAGTAGATAAAGAAGTTTTCCAAGGGAACTTCTCTGTCTGTCTGTCGCAGGTGTAGGGGGGGGGGGGGAGATTCTCACGACGCGGTCGTCATAGTCTTTGTAATCGTTCGTGTTGTCATCAAGATGACATGAAATTTTGCAACCACAAAGCTTTCAGCAAGGCGATTATTCTGTAGAATGTATCTTTTAAAAAATGCAAAAAGCGTTGATTGCACCAAGGACCTTTAGGCTTAACCTTTTGGAAGAAAGTACACTAGGTTCATATTTTTTCAGATGACCAATATCATTACTGTATTGGGACTGAACTGGTATAGGTAGAGATACATATTTTAAGCGTAAAAGTTTTTTATGCTAAATTGGTGAACATAATATATTTACGAATACGCCACACAATCTTATTTTATAAAAAAAAAGGTCAATTTTACACATAACAGTTTTACGATCATCTTGGCGTATCCGTACTTTATTATTAATCCTTATAAGGTTATTCCAGAATATAGGTCCGCTGGGACATTATATTCAAATACTCAATTGTCCCAGCGAATTAGACCCCTATAGTAAAGGTCTGATGATCTATTTTCTAGACAATTATTTGTTTCTGAAGACTTACCGCCCAGGATAGAGATAGGATAGAGAGGATATCTGAAAATACACGATTCGAAGATAGTTACACAATTATTTCAACGATTATATACCATAAAAATCAGGAGATATACTTTGAACTACATTTCATAATCGCATAACAAGATATATTGGTATCCATAGGAACAGGTTTCAAAATTTAGAAAATTAATTTATATTTTTTATTGTTTAGATAATGTTGTTAGCAAATAGCTGGAAACAGATCTCTATTGTTGAAGTGATTTACAGTTTTTTAAATAAACTTAAGGTAAATAATACGTTTAGACATACTTATTAATAAGATGTAACCTCCTCTCCTAGTAATAAAATTCTTATCGAGCAGTTCCGAGACACTTTTTTCGATTATTATTGCTATCAACCAAAAATAAACTTTTTAAAAAAAAGTTGCGTTCATCTGTAGGCCCAAGTTTCAACAATTCTATAACAGCCGTATTTCCACAGTGTCTGCAACTTATTTGCTACAAGATACTGTTCACGTTGATTGTATTAGGGAGTATAAGACGCCTAATAGACAAATTGCTGTTCGCTCGGTTGACTGACACCACAGGTGTTTGAAATTTTGAACATAAATGTCACAAAAGTGGAAATATAGGGCTCTACAGGCATTAACTTAATTCTGATTAAGGCAAAATTTTGAAAATGTATGACTGTTGTGCTGTCCATGTATGCTTTATTGACAACTTTGCAGAGTTCCATATAGGCCTACGTCGGATGCTTCTTGGCAGAGCGAAGAGCTATTTGCTAACTGCTCAAATGTGTTAACTATAATACTATAGTGGTTGTCCTCCTTTGTAAAGTGGTTTTTAACTGAATAAGGTAGACTTTAAATAAATAAATACATAAATAAAAACAAAACGTGGACATTTCTCGCCCGAACATTTTCTTCGACGTCTAGAAGTCTCGGTTTAGAAGTCTTCGTTTATAAAGCATCATTCACAACTAGCTCTAAGGCGTAAGGCGCAAGGTCTAAGTCGCATGGTGTAAGTCGTAAGAAATGTGAGTCGTTCACAAACTGCTCTTCTCTCTTTTCTCACTCGCACACACACAGCTCACTGTTCTGATTAGCTCGTCGTAAGGCCTAGTCGTAAGAATTGGACTTAGCCAATTCGTTACGACTTACGACTTAATCCCTGCAACTTTGGACGAGTTGTGAACGTTCTGATTGCAACACATACTCGGCATTACGAAATATTACGCCTTAGACCCTGAAGCTTACGCCTTAGAACTAGTTGAGAATGATGCTTAACCACAGATAACAAATTGTTAACGCACAAAGCGAGAGGTGGGTCAACTTACCTTTCTATATCGCTGCATAGTGAGAATTATAATACGTACATGATGCATCTTTGAAAAACCACAAATACTGGCGTTGTATTTGCAGTGGCGTGTTTTGTGTGTCCATGTAAAACATTGTATCAGGTTGGGTTGGAATCAATTCGTCAATTAATTACATTTATTTATTTTTGATACATATCATATGCACTTTTAAAATAATTAATAATAAACAAAATAACAAAATGTAACAAGAATGTTGAGACAGCAAGTAACGTTTTTCACCGCACCTCGAGTAAGACGAGTATTTTCATCGCTCCTCGCCTAAAACAAGTGTTAGTTAAAACATTGAATCGTTGACTCATCGCCAAAGTGTTCTTGAAGTATGATAATGTAAAATGCAATTGCACGTTATATTTGTCACTCCATAAAACACAATTAAGTACCATTAAGTGTGTAAATGCATACACTAATATTATATTCTTAAAATAATTCCATATGCTGGCATAATTGTTGAGCTTATTGCATTTAACACAAATGAAACAACTTGTAATAAACATACATACTATTTTTTGTTGATTCTCTTCAAAGTTTATAAATTTTGCTTATAACAGATAAATAGATTGAATCATCGAATCGTTTATATACTTATATTATAATTCTTTGCCGTTAATCTTACTGTATTCATATTTCATAGTTGGCCCCGACTTTCAGATTACAAGTCGTTTCTCTTAACTCCACTCTCATCGATAGCGTAATATTCAAAACAGTCCGTCATGGATTTGTCGATAGAGGCTTCATATAATCATTCAGAAACCTACTCTTATTAAAATTACTACGACTAACAACAAAATAATAAATCATGAATACAATAAAGATCATATCTTGTGCATAACTGTGGATTTTGTTTCTATAGAATAAATAAATCCGTTACGATAATCAAACATAAATAATATACATACACGAGAAGAAGAAAAAGAATGTAAGAAGTAAATTGACAGAGATGTGTAACAGTTACATTGCTACCATAAACAATTCCGGAACACACATTTTAAATGATTTCGATGTGGTTTGAAGAATAAATGGGAAACATTAACACTTAAGTGTTCTCAGAGGAACACATCACAATAAACGTACAAAATGGTTTAAAAGCTATACTCAAAACGTGTCTTGTTACTAACCTATTCTGGTCAATACTGTATAGACAGACAAAATGTCTCTGAAATACATTCATTTTATAATAGAAAATATGTGCTTTTTATTCTACGTGAGACACCTGAAAGCAAGGTGATATTTAAAAGATAGTGTGGACATTCACGATTTACCAGCATAATGTTCTCCGGTAACAAACAATTGAGCTGGACTCTACGATGACTAATGTTCACTTTTGTGTTGAATGCCCACCTAGGACTCGGGATCTCTCACGCTTGAAAACGATAGCCCTAACATTCGCCAGTTACAAAAACTTCATGACATTTTAACTAGGGAAACGCCAAAGTCATTGATAGACGAGTGACTGAGCCATGTGTTGAGTACCCGGGAACATCCCTTTTCCTCCCCTATACCTAAGACTGAATAGCCCAGTATGGGGAATGATACCAAGTATTCAACACATGGCTTACTCACTCGTATATCAACGACTTTGGCGTTTTCCTAGTCTAGTTGGCTAAATCGCCCTTACACCCGGACCGTAATGTGGGAGACCTGGGTTCAATCCCCTGGTCGGATAAGATTTTGTAGTTTATGGATTGTATTTAAAAAAATATTAAACATGTTTTGTAATGCATATAACGCAGTTTAGTCTCCATCAACTATGACAATACTAAGAAAAACATAGCCAGCACAAAATACGAGTAAAGATTGCAAGGTTTACTCAATCTCCCAGGGGAATTTGGGGGTACCTTGAACATGCAAGTTTTGATAGACCTAGTTTGTCACTGCATAACTGCATTACAAATATTTTTTCCACTGCCTCCATCGCAACCGAGTAACATCTAAGAAGCAGTGATTTTTTCAAAAGTGGTGAAACCATGGAGTTATAAATAGTACTGGCATGGTGAAACCATTGTTGTTAAAAGAATTCCTACACAGTGTTAGGCCTATTTTTCAGTTTATTATTTCTTGTAGGTTTAAATCGAAATGGATTGTGCTCATTTTGTTAGCAGTTCTAAGGGTGTGTCTGAAAATTATTCAGAGTCAAGGTCCAAGTCCAGGTCTAGGTCCAAATTAAAGTCCACGTCTAACAACGTAGAAGGTACTAATTATCTGTCAATGGCGTATGAAGTACTGTCTGAAAAGCCTAAGTCTAGGTCCATTCTTGGTCCAAGTCGACAAATAGACCGAGCAATCGAAAGTGTACACTCGTTTTAGGTCCAATTCAAAATGGCCGTCCGCGACAATGAGAGAAACAACAAACGAATGCATTTATAAATAAAGGTAAACATTTAAGTTTTGTTTGCTTTTATCACGTATTTAATTGGTTTTACTAGAAATACAAATACTTTTAATAATCAAATACTTTACAAAGGACTCTGGAATGAACACCTAACCTAACTTTAGGTAGTGTTGACTTTGCCCGGCAGGCAGCTCTACTGTAGACTAGCATAGCACTTTAACATTGAGTTGGACTTGGACCTACACCTGGACTTGGACCATAATTCGGACACACCCTTAGTTACCTGGTCACGGATGCCTGTTTAAAATCTCAGCTCAATCTATTTGGCCGTTCGGCCGTATGAGCCCGGACAAACAGACAGACATTTAACATACAGAAAATGGTCACGGCCAAGGCCCGATCAAGTAGGGTTATAAAATCCTCATTCGCTTCGCTCACTCGTCTTATTAACTTTATCTAATCAATTTTGCAAACTTTTTGTAGTTGGAATTGCTGTTAAACATAAGAATTGCCTGACATGGAATTCTGTATAATTATTCAAGTCCCTTATATTTTTTACATTGGTACGTAACTTTATTTTTACGTTTCCTTAAAACAATGAACAAAGGTTGCCAATGTTTCCCCATGTAAAACAATTTATTTTAACAATTCATCCAAAATTAATGTAACACCATCAAATTGAAACCCATCCAAAGCTTGCACCATAAATAAGTCACCAAATTTGTTATAGTCTGGCAACCTTGCATTATCACCTTCAAAATAGATTTATGGTCAGTTTCTTTACAATATACAACAGCATCCAACATGTTTGCCTTTTTATTTGATTCAATTGTGTTTATCTGAATACCCACAGTGGCTAAAATTATACAGTGTTATTAATTCCAGATGATCGGATATGTATGTGTTTAGTGAAACATTTACATTTTTGGTGTGACATCAGGTGAAAGAGTTTGTAGCTAATAACCCAAATAAATTCTATGAAGTTTCGAACCGAGAACAGATGTTTAGTTCGGCACTCGTCTCTGGTCTGGCCTTCACTTTACCCCCTCTTGAACTTGAGAACCAGCATGCTTATGGTGAGAAAGAGGACAATCCAGATGATTGTGGCGATGAAGCCGTGGTACACATCCGGTTCCAGTATCGACCAGCCTCTCGTCAGCATACTTCGTAGTGACGACGTTGCTAGCGTCAGCGGTAAGCCAAGGCTGACGTACCGGAGTACTAAGGGCATACCTTCGACTGGCCAGATCACACCTGAAGATCAGAATAGAAACACGTGATTAGGATTCTCTCTGCGGAATCGCTGAGGATGCATTGTTTATATTCGAACATGCTTAAAGTCGGTTGGATTATCTCGGCCAAACTTTTTTAAAATGTTAAAATGTCAAAAACATTTAATCACCAAATCCAGCCGTGCAGGGAAAAGACGGCCGGTAACCACAAATGTAAAAATGGAGATTGCATTTTACTTGTGGAATCTTACATTAAGATTTTCTCCCTGTTTATTTTATATTGTCTGTAATTTGAATGGTGTTATAAATTTAAAAGAATCTGGACCGGCACCTCCACCATTTCCACAAAAATATTTTCTTTTACCCGCAAATCTGGTACCTTTTGTATTATTGTTCGCCAATCACCATCACCAAACAAGTTTTAACGTTTAAATTTCTAGATTTTACTCCAGCATACACCACAATCATTTTATACCATTCTGCACCTATTATGTAAGTGTAGTTGTTCACTATCTTACCGCTGAGCAGCAGTGTAGGGTAGAAACTACCGAGAGCCAACTGGATGGCGTTTCTCTCAAGCTCGCAGATCGCAGAGATCACGAACCCTGAATGACACAGAGACACAAATATAAGAAAACAATACACATAGTAATACCATACAGTTACATTAACAATATATTAAATCAAAACTTAACATAGTTTCAACTGTAGTACCAAGGATTATTGATGCACAAAATTATAATGTTAGACAACAGGACTAGAAAACAAGACAGTAAGGTATATAATTCACTAAGATGTACTCAAAAGCAGTGTTGTAAAAGTTACTTTTGTAAAGTAATTCAGTTACAGCTACAGTTACTTTATTTCCAAAGTAATTGAGTTACAGTTACAGTTACTTTAAGAAGTAACTGAGTTACTTTTTAAGTTACTTTCTTAAAAATGCATTAGGCCCTACTAAAAGCATGACGAACAGATTTTTTTTCTAAAAATAATTACACAAACTGTTTTTTTGTACAAGTAATTATATATTTTATTTCTCGGGCCTATAGACTAACATCCTTCATTACAACTACTCATTATGAAACAAAACAATAAATATTTTGTTAGTTATAAATAACAATTGTTAATATAATAATAAAAATAATTATAATTATAATAATTATTATTATAATACAGATGATGCAACCACCAACCCTTGCTCATGAAAATATTGCAACATTAGAAAATATCGTTTTTATTACTTTTAACGAAGTAGCATAGTGGGTGAAACTAAATAATCTGATAGTGATAATTAGAAAAATATGGAAGAGCAAAATATTTGTATCAGGTTATGTGGTAAAAACATTACATTAATAATTATATTATTATTATTATTATTATTATTATTATTATTATTATTATTATTATTATTATTATTATTATTATTATTATTATTATTATTATTATTATTATTATTATTATTATTATTATTATTCGTTCTGATGACTCTATATTATTGACAACTGCTTATCGTGGGACATCTACTCTGATTAAGTAGCTCTAATTGGATGAGCGTAGCGAGCGTAGCGAGCAAAGCGAAGATTCCATTTCACTACACTGGAGAAAAAAATCCGGAATGTTTTTTTTTTTTTTCTTTCTTTCCTTCTTTCTTTTTTTCTGTATTTTTGTGTGTTTGTCAGCACGATTCCGGCTAAACCGATACTCCGTTTGCAATGAAATTTTATGGAGGCCTTAGAAATCTCTGAACTTAGAACTGCCACGTTTTTGAGCGCAATCAAAAAATTATTTCTCATGAAAATCGCAATTTTACGATTTTTTTCGATTTTTTGACAATTTATTTTCCTTGTAACACCTACATGCTTAATCCGATTTTCATGATTTTTTCACAGAACCTTAATTTTATGAATTAAGATATCCGTGTGAAATTTGAGCGCAATCAAAAAATTATTTTTCATGAAAATATAAATTTTGTGGGTTTTTTCTTTTTTTAAATAATTATTTCTTATAAAAATCGCAATTTTTTGTTTTTTCAATTTTTTAAAATTCATACGAATAATTAAAAAAATTAAAAATTAAAGTTTATTTTTTATCTAATTTAATTTAATTTAAAAAAAATCTTCAACTTAGTACTAATTTTTTCACAGAACAACAGAAAATCCGCATAACACATGGCAGCTCAATGCACCAATTACGCTCATCCAACAACGCGGCGGGACTTAAGCGTTTTCCTAGTTAATTAAATAAACTCTAATATTATATATGTATACTACGTAAAATGAAAACATTCAGATAGGAATTTGCTATTGATAGTAGCCTATACTATGCCCTGATTGAGTAACATTTGAGCTATGGATTAATAGTGTGGGGTAATACATCTAAAAACAATTTTCATCGGATCTTTGTCATGCAAAAAAAAAGCTGTAAGAATAATAGGGAACCTAAGTTTTGAAGGCGGGAAGGAAATTGGTTCTCTCTGGTCTCAGCGCCCATAAGAATTAGCATGGTACGAAATTGTAACTCGCCGTATCTTTTGACTCGCGCAAAAGAAATCTAAACCAATAACATCACAAGATGCATAATTCTGTGAAGAAGATGATGGCATTCTACTTTGCTCGATGACGCTTCCTAAATTCAAACTATTATGAGTTTAATGGACCCATGTTTGCGCGCTGTCGCAAATGTACTCTGACTGAGCGGCAACCTAAGCGAGACGCAGCCACGTTGTGTGCAGCTGTGGCATCCTCGCATACCACGCGCCTGTCCATGGTTGCTAAATGTACTTTTCATTCAAGATTTTGTTGGCACATTTAAGGATATTTTATTAGTAATGGATAATCTAGTACAACCCAGTGACCTCACAGTAGCCACAAAGCAAGTCGGATACCAAATGGTATGCTGATGCCACGGACAAAATGTTTTTACGTGCTTTTTCATGAGCAGTTTGGAAGGTTTGGCAACAGTGTAAATGTAGAGTTCACTTCGACTCAAAACAAATGTCATTAATATTTGTGATAGAGCAGAGTTATGTATATCCACGCAAAGAGGAAAGATTATAGTTTCTTACAGTATGAATATTATTCCGGTCCGTGGTCGGGTTCTCGCGCTATCGCTTACGAAACATTTAGCACGGGTTAATCGCCTATACCACGCTGACCGGAGAGAACCAGACAACGCCCACTTAGGTTCCCTATAGGAAAAACTAAGAAGCACTGTGTAGTGTCAGCTGTCAGCTTGGTTTTCGCCAAAATGCCAACATAAAAAAGTGCAACAAATATTTACTCACGAAGGAATGAAACTTAATTCAAAACAATATAATATCATAGATTTTTCAGTTATCTTATTGGATGAGCGAAGCGAAGACTTCAATTTCACTGACCCCCCAAAAAATTTGTCTCAATTCTTTATTTGTTTTTGTTTTTTTGTTTGTATTTTTGTTTGTTTGTTCGCGCTCTAACTGGCAAACGGCATAATATGAGATCTTGATGAAAATTTGAGGGGACCTTCAAAATCTCTGAACCAGACTTGCCACGTTTTTGGGTACAATCGATCAAATATTTCTTATGATTATCATACTTTTACGACTTTTTTTCGATTTTTAATGAGATATTTTCGTGATATTTAGCAAACGGCTTCTTCAATCTTGATGGAACTTTATGGGAACGTTTAAAATCACTGAAATAATATAATATGTTGTGATTTTAGAGACATCTTAAGAAATATTTTTAATAGAAATCGTACTTTTAAGATTTTTTTTCTCGGTTCATAATATGATAATTTCGTGACATTTCGGCCGATTATGACCAAACGGGTAGGGCTACAACGTTCATATTTTACATTGACATTAAGATTATGGTGATGTAGTGCCTTTTGAAAGAAAAGTTGAAAACGTTGGTCAGATTTCATAGAGAGAAAGGTTTTAATATAAGCCTTTACACGTGTATAATTAACAAGTAACATCAAGTAACTATAGAAAAAGTAATGAGATCCCACTTAAAAACGTTATCATTGGACATAAATGGAAAAAGCATACGCGATGCGGCCTAGTAGAATTCAAAGGATTTGCCTATCTATTGCAATTTATCGTTGCAAATAGCTGTTGCTTTGATTTATTGTTGTCATGTTGACCACGAAAAATTTTGTAATAAGAATGCATATTGAGTCAGCAGAAAAACCTCGTTCCATACAAGAGTTACCAAAAAAGAAATAATAAAAAACATAAAAAATAAAAAATATTGTTTTAGTTTCAGACGTTGTGATATTATTTTAATTTTATATTACTGAACTGTAAACAAGCATGGTTGGGAAAAGTAACTGTTAAAAAGTAACTGAAAACTGAGTATAATTACTTTTAAAAGTAATTCAGTTACAGTTACAGTTACCTTAAAATAAAAGTAATTGAAAAAGTAATTCAATTACTCAAAAAGTAACAAATTACTTTTACTCAATTACTTTTACTCAGTTACTTTACAACACTGCTCAAAAGCATGCGTGTAAATAACTCAATTTTGTTACGTGAATATAGTAAACTAGGGAAACGCCAAAGTCGTTGTTAAACGAGTGAGTTAGCCAAGTGTTTTGACTTCTAAAACCGGACCGTCTGGTCACCTTACAGGAACTCACTCTGCCTTCAACAATAATTATTTAAATTGTATATACAAAACGTATTAGCGTGAAACATTAACAAATTTCCAAGATAAAACAAAATCACCTAATTTTTATTTCCCATTTAACACCCCTCAAAAATAATATGTGGGTGAAAAAATATAAAAAAGTTCGAACTGACGGGTATCGAACCCCTACCCTCCGTGCAGTAGGCTAAATGCTTACCACTGTGCCATGTCTCAGCCAGGTAGATCTCGTCCCGCTAGCTGCTACTAAACAAATGCTATCGATATTTTAAAAAATCACATTTTTATTTATTGTAGGCTTAAATTGCAATGGATCTAGCTGATTTTGTTAACAGTTCTCAGTAAACTTGTACCAGATGTCTGTTTAAAATTTCAGCGCAATCTGTTCAGCGGTTCGGCTGATTTTCGACGTACAGACAGACAGAATCACAGAATAAGAGCCGTTTGAGTTGAATGGAAGCACTCAGTCGCTCCGCTCCCTCGTTTAATAACTAGGGAAACGCCAAAGTCGTTGTTAAACGAGTGAGTGAAACATGGCATGAAACATGAACATGGCTGAATATGGCTGAACATGGCTGAACATGAAACATGGCTAGATCCAGCCTTAGGTATATGGGAGAAAAGGCGATGTTCCCAGGTCTTCTTAAGTTTTTTTTTCTTTTTCAAGGTAACACTTGGCTCACACACTCGTTTAACATTGACTTTGGCGTTTTCCTAGTTTAAATTGAACATTCAATTTGCGAATCGTGTTCAAAACGTATTAGAGTGAAACATTAACAAATTTCCAAGATAAAAAAAAATCACCTAATTTTTATTTCCCATTTCACGTCCCTCAAAAATAATATGTAGGTGTAAAAATATAAAAAAGTTCAAAACTAACGGGAATCGAACCCCAACCCTCCGTGCGGTAGGCTCTATGCTTACCACTATGCCATGGCAGACACGTAGAGTTCGTCCCGCTAGCTGCTACTAAACAAATGGTATCGATATTTAAAAAAATCAGGGATTAAATCGTAATGGATCTAGCTGATTTTGTTAACAGTTCTCAGAAAACTCGTGCCGGATGTCTGTTTAAAATTTCAGCGCAATCTGTTCAGCGGTTCGGCTGATTTTCGACGTACAGACAGACAGAATCACAGAATGAGAGCCGATTGAGTTGAATGGAGACACTCAGTCGCTCCGCTCCCTCGTTTAATGATCATAAACAAACAAAAGTCAAATGTTAAAGGCTATTCCATAGCACTCTTACCGATATTTTGAACAAAAAGTTGGTTGAATGAAAGAGGAGTTTAAATAAAAAAGAAAATCGGTAAAAACTCTTATTTGTAAAATGTGACAAAAAAATCGCATATCAAACATTATTTCAGAAATTATTTCCCCTTATACTCGGAGCGGAGACAATGGTGTGTTTAATTAAAACCCTTTATAAAACAGTGGGATAATAATTTCCCTCCACTTTTCAGAACCTTCACAGTTAAATGCCAGTTTTTCATACTTGTAACCCGGGTAAAAAGTTGCATAATTTTGTTCGGAATTGGTAAAATTTTTCCATGTTAAATTTTAATGATAAGAAGGATTTTTGGAGTTGTTCAAAAATCAAATTGTGTATAAAAACACTCAAAACACAAATTTCCGGAATGCCCGGATATTTTGTTTGCCTGAAGTAGATTTGATTTGCTAGAAAGCAAAATTTTGGGTGCTTTTCTTTTGCCCTATAAAGGGTTTTAAACAATAAAAAGCATAGCTCAAAATTAAGTTTTGCACCTAGAACTTTAATTTTCTTATTGTTCAAAAATCCAAAAGGGAGCTATTGTCCCATAAAAAAATCACCTTTTTACGAAAGTTCACCTTCCAACTGTCAGCTATTTTCCTTTGACTTTTAAAATATCGAAAAGAGTGCTAGCTATGGAATGGTCTAAGAACGCACTAGTTGTACATCCGCTGACATTTGAACATTGTACAGTAATAAGATTTAAAAAAAAAAACATAATTCATAATTTTCTTTACCGTAGGTCCTACTAAAAAAAATCCTCTGCGCTTTCCTTATCCAATATGGCTGAGTGTCTACTGATTGCTGTCTGCCCTCTACTTATTTTATCCATTTATCCATGAATTGAATTAATACAAGTTATAAAATAGCTAAGTGAATCCGGAAGAGTTGTTATTGAATCAAGTTTCCTGCCCGACCCGTCATTTACAGGGTTGTGATACCGATGTTAAACCCGGCACCTCCACCAAAAGTAATTTTATATTTAAAGTTAATATTTTTAAGCGAGCGAAGCGAGCGTTTCCAGTTGACTCTGCCGGAAAAAATAGTCACTGGTTTTGTTTTTTTTTTTTCGTTTTTTTTTTTTTTTGTATGTCTCGCGATAACGTTCGAACGGAGGCTCGGATCGAGTTGAAATTTTCACCATCCGCAAGCTTTGTTCTCGATTGAATGCCATTAGTTTTGTGGCAAAATCGTTCAAAAAGTTAAAAAGTTACATTAAAGTTAATCGAAAGTTTTTTTTTTCAAACTCAACGGCGACAAAATCTGAGATAGCCAAATCATTTAGAATGTCCGTCCGGTCACGAATATGTTAATTTTATTTTGATCCGATAAGTAGTGTAGATGGAAATTACATTATAACAAAAGTAACGTTGCCATGGCAACGAAAAGACGCGCGAAGTTTCTAATGCACTGCCACCTAGAAGTAATCAAAATACTTTCGAGGAAGCAGTCTTTTATTTGTCAACAAAGAGTTTAAATAGTTTTCCCAAGGAGTCAAGGTCCTCTAGATGGCGGTGGATTTTAAAGTAAAGATTTAAACACGGGTTTACCCAAACACCTTGGCAATAATAAATAATACTGGAAACGCGAACGTCGTAAATTTTAAAATTTAAAAAAATGTGCAATGTGGGTCTAGCTATAGCACGTGCTCGCTTATCAACGCGTCCAACTGAGCGTTTCCTAGTTTATTCATACGACCCGTTAAGAAGTGACAAGATTGGTCATTGTCGTGTACATTACCAAATGGATTGTATTTGAAGTATCTATTCCAGCAGCCTACAGCCTGTCAGTAAACACCACATACAAACGAGTTCTCAGTCAGTATGTCTCAGTCCTGGGTTGTCTGCCTGCCTGCCAGCTGAAGTCAGTAAGTCTGTGGACACTTCATGCTTCGCGTTGCATGATGGGATTATAAATGTGGTTCGCGTACAATGTCACCTACACATCTTTTCCGACATTAGCAATATGGTTCAAAGGGAAAATACTAACTGTTTAGTAGAGATAGTTTAGATACAATTAATATTTTTAGGTTTCCCTGTCAATTTCTAAATAATCATAATAATTTATTATCCAAAACAAAATTAAATAAATAACACTACGACTAAATACTATACTTATTATAATATTGCAAAACGATTGCCTTACTTACTTATTGTACATAATATAACAAACTTTTGCAACATATGACACATTATTTCGTAAGTCGAACAATGTGAAAATTAGGGTTACATTTGTTTCACTTTTAGGCGTTTTTAGAATGTTCAGTTACTAACTAAAAAGCAGAATTACCAATGCTCTACTATCCTATTATTTTTTTTAAATTAAGTATTTTTGTAGAATGCCCGCTGAAGGGTAAACACATCAGATTTAACCGGTGTGACCCTCTTATCTTATTGGAAGTGAAAGAACTATTTCGTTGTTATTACTATTATAAGTATTTATCAAAGAAGCGTAAATTTTTAAGTAGAACATTATCCTTCCGTACCGGGACACTTTCTCCCCATAATTGCAAACCGGTACAAATACGCCATTTTAATGAGTCTCTCGGGACACCGGTACAAGTGTTCTTAAGACGGTATGTACCTGTCAAACCGGTACGTCTGGTTACCTTACTTATTTCATATTCAGTACTGTATAAATTTTAGTTGAAGACAGATATAGAGTCCCATTTCTCCAAATCAGCCAAGCGGAAAAAGGGTTTATGTCAATCTCCAGGGGTCCTACTCCATCTACCGCCTCTTACACAGTTGCCAATACACCTAATATCAGCTATTGTAAGCAACTGTCCGAAAGCAGTATGGTGATTTGGCAACATCGTAAAATAGTTTAGAAGGGTTCATTTCCTGAGTTAATAGGCGTTAAATTGACTACAAGATTTGCTTCTTTTTGGATGAGCGAAGCGAAGACTTCAATTTCACCGACCCCCCAAAAAAATTTAGCTCGGGTGTTTTTTTTTTTTTTTTTTTTCTGTCTGTTTGTTCGCTCTCTACCGGGCAAACGGCATATGCGATCTTAATGAAAATTTGAGGGGACCTTCGAAATCTCTGAACTTAGACTTGCTACGTTTTTGGGTACAATCGAAGAAATATTTCTCTTGAATATCGTACTTTTACGATTTTTTTCGATTTTTAGAGCGATATTTTCGTGACATTTGGGCCAATTCTGACCAAACGGGTGGGGCTACAACGTTCATATTTCACATGCACATTAAAGTAATGTGACATATAGACGTTTGAAAGAAAAAGTTGAAAAAGTTAGCCAGAATCTGTAGAAATAAAGGTTTTAATTTGAGTTTTTTGAGGTGTTAAATATTAAAACCTTTATTTCTATAGATTCTGGCTAACTTTTTCAACTTTTTCTTTCAAAAGTCAATACATCACCCTTACCTTAATGTCCATGTGAAATATGAACGTTGTAGCCCCACCAGTTTGGTCAGAATCCGCCCAAATAGCACGAAAATATAGATTTTAGATCTTTCTCACAGCCTTGTATGAAAACTTCACAGGAGATTTTAAACCTTACTCACAGCCTTGTTACAAACTACTAGGAAAACGCTTTAGTCCCGCCGCGTTGATGGATGAGCGTTTTTGTAAGTTTTTAGTTTTTGTTGGTCCACTTTTCCTTTGCAAGTGCTTTTTGAATGCATTGTAGGTGATATTTGTCAAGTTTCTATTGTTACATGTTAATTGTTATTATAAACCTCAAAAAACTCATATGAAACCTTTATTTCTATGGATTCTGGCCAACTTTTTCAACTTTTTCTTTCAAAAAGCAATACATTACCATTACCTCAATGTCCATGTGAAATATGAACGTTGTAGCCCCACCCGTTTGGTCAGAATCGGCCCAAATGTCACGAAAATATCGCACTAAAAATCGTAAAAAAAATCGTGAAAGTACAATATTCATGAGAAATATTTCTTCGATTCTACCCAAAAACGTGGCAGTTCTAAGTTTAAAGATTTCGAAGGTCTCCAGAAAATTTCATCGCAATTGAAGTTTCGGTTTAGCCGGAATCGTGTTAACAAACACACAAAAATACAAACAGAAAAAACAAGAAAAAACAAAAAAAATCGTAAAATTGCGATTTTCATGAGAAATAATATTTCGATTTCGCTCAAAAAGGTGGCAGTTCTAAGTTCAAAGATTTCAAAGGTCTCCAGAAAATTTCATCGCAATTGGAGTATCGGTTTAGCCGGAATCGTGTTAACAAACACACAAAAATACAAACAAAAACAAAAAAGAAAAACGAAAAAAATCGTAAAATTGCGATTTTCAAGAGAAATAATTTTTTTTATCAAATTTTTGTATGGTGAAGTTCTAAGTTCAGAGATTTCAAAGGTCTCCATAAAATTTCATCGCAATCGGAGTATCGGTTCAGCCGGAATCGTGTTAACAAACATACAAAAATACAAAAAAAAGAAGAAAAAAAACATTCCGGATTTTTTTCTCCAGTGTAGTGAAATGGAATTTTCGCTTCGCTCGCTAAGCTCGCTACGCTCATCCAATCAAAGATCCAACAGACCTAATGATTGCTTTGTATGGGCCGTGTTAATAGGTTTTTATTATTATTTTAAATTAATATTAACATTTTATAATTAAAAAGCTCATCCATCAACGCGACTAAAAAAAGCGTTTGCCAAGCTTCCTAGTGTACAATAATGCGTCTTTGTATAAAGTTTTGCGGACTCTTTTCTGTTTTCAGTTTACACGTGTAACAAAGGGGGTATTACCCTGACTACGTCGTCCTAAAGTCCTGATGGGACCAGTGCAGTATTGGGTCGCGTTGGCTACATCCTGGATAAGAATTATACTAGGAAACTTTTAAGTCCCGCCGCTTTTTTGGGTTTCGAAATTGGTGCTTGACTGCTGTTTCGCGCGATTTCCCGCGCTTTTGTTGGTATTATATTTTTCTCTTAGCTTTGGTATTTTTTGTTTCGTATTCAAAAGTTACTATTGTTATCACCTGTTTAAATTTCTGCCTATCGACGTTTTTCCCGGGTTTTCTCGCGTTCGACTTTAAATGCAAGCATCTTGCAATGCAGTTCCCTCTCGCCTTCACTGATGAAGTGAAAGTTCGTTTTTTCGTCTCAATTTTTCTCGCTCGCACCTCGCAAGCACGTTCCGCTCTCAGCGGACATTCACTCACTGTACGTAATTTAAAGTGTGTGCCGCCTGCCGCTCCGTTTTTGGAATCAACGACGGATTTCCAGCTGCCCCCCTTGGTTCATTTGCCTTCCAGGCATTCTCTATTTCCTACTACTATTCCAAACTCGAGCTTCTTTATCCCTGTTCTCTCTCGCGGGGGGCTTACCTCTCCCCATCGTACTTCCCTGCCCTCCTCCTTCCCCCTACGTCAAGATTGGGGGTAAGTTCAGATCAAAATATTTCGCCATTATTCTCGGATTTTGAGCATCTCGGCTCGAACACAGTCCTCCGCAGCCGATGCTCCGTGTTTTCCATTTTTCGCAAATAGTTTCTCATTCAAGGTTAGTCCTTTTGGTCTCGCACTACACACAGGGTGTTGAGTTTTGTATTTTTTCCGCTCTGTGTTTCGTTGATTGCGCTATTATGAAATTGGTCTCTACGTTTTTCCTCTTATTTTGATACTTTAAATCTCCGTTCATCATGGAAGATTTGAAAGCTCAGCAGAAAAATTAGTTGCTCGACGCGAGTTTATTCGCGTCCTTCAGCGAACGTAAAATGCGTTCGAAAAAATAAACCCATCAATTTTAGGCATTTGGCCCCGTTTGATAATTTGTTCAATTGGAAATCTGATTTCCGCAAACCCAAAATGTCTATTCCCGAATCACACCCAAAAATTCTTCCCGCTAAATCGTCGAAATAACAAAGTTAAAGACTTTTTTGAAACGCTTTTCTTTGTTTTTAAGTTTCTTTATACACTTGAAAATTTAAAAATCAGCCCCCTTTGTGACTAAACCTGGTCCCTGTCCGCCTCAGTTCACCATCTTTTTGCTTTGCCAGTTAGATTTTTCCCAAGTTCAAAGGAGACTTTGAAAAGGGCCCAAAATTCTATTCTTTTTTCAATCTCTGATCGATAAAATAAATCATTAAGTAATTTCAAAAAGTTCACTATTTAACAACTTCATTGCCCCGAAACCCGTTGGCCCTATCTTCCAGAGTTCAAAAAAATGAAAAAATTCCCCCCTCGCTATGAACCTCTCATCTCTCGTTTCAAAAAAAGCGTTACTAGGGGTTTGTAGGTCCACAAATTTTAGATTTTGTTCCTTAAAAACGTCTCCTATGCGGTCTTCAAGCTTTCTAAAAACACATCGCAACTCTGTCGAATCTCTGAAAGCCTTGAATATTCCCGATTTAGGTTTTTTCTTATTGTTATTTTGGGCTTTGCTTCTCGATGCGTCACTCGCAAGGCTTTTGAAAACAGACAAACATCTAATTCAACTCCCGAGTACAAATCGCAAAATCGATTTTTCGAAGCCAATCTAGAACGAGGGGAGTTATGTGCTGTGGGGAAAAGTTCTTTACTACCGTAAAAAGTTCTCTCCCTTCAAAGCGAATCAACACCTTGTTAGTGTTCACCGCCTCGAACAAAGTGGTGCAACGAGTACCCACAAACCCCTCTCGTAATCACTCTCATTAAACTGTGTCCGCTTGTCCGGTATGAAAGGCTTTCATACATTGTACCGTCAATTTTTTCCGGGGTTTAAACCCCATAACCAACTTTTATGACACACTGCGCCAATTAAAACGCTGTTTTAATTTAGGGGGTGCGCATCTGCACCCAATGCACTTCCCGAAATCATGTTCTGTTGTCAAAGCTCAAAAAACCATTCTATTTCTTCTGAATCCGCTCCGTTCTCGCTGACGACACCCGCACCAGCAAGCCCCTTCAGGCCCCAGACTCTGTCATGTCAAGTCCGGCTTCGACCCCCACTCATAAAACTTCAACAGCACCGTTCGCGCACTCATTGTGACCGCAGGGGATCTGAAACCCTTTCGCGCGGTTGTTGACTCCGGGGTCACAAATCTCTGCTATCACTAAGTCGTTAGTGCAATTTTGGGCTTGAAAGTAAACCGCCACCCCCCAAACTGTGGGGTGTCGACAAACTAATACTCGAGGCAGGGTATTGTGAAATGCTTTAGCATCTCCTCTCGGGGGAAACCCTCTATGCATTCAATGCACACGTTTTCCAACTATTCCCGGGCAATTTGCCTCATCCCCGTGTCCACTGAGTCATAGGCGCTACATGACCTTGCCTCGCTGACATCGCTTTAATGTACCAGGGCCCATTGATTTCCTCTTGGTGCCGATCTCTCTCAGACATTCTCTGTAAAACCGGACACCGATCGTAGGCAGAAAAACCTGCCCCCCAAAAAGGGGGTTTTTTTGGTTGGGAAATTTTGGGCCCGGTCCCGCTCTAACCACACCGGAGTCATCCTACTTATTTCTCGGGGTGAAAAGCTCCCCGTTGGAACACCCTTCCCGTCTCTTCTGGGAAACAGAAGAAGTCAGTCGACCTCCCTCTCTGGCCCCAAGGGTTTCGCTGTTAAAGCCTTTTCATTAAACTCTTCTCGCGACCCCTCGGCCGCTACTCGGTCGCTCCCCCATTCAAGCCTGATTGCGTCATGCCCTACAATCGTGACGTCGCCTAAAAAACCTTTTGTCTTTAGAGCGCGTCTGAAGCGTATCCTCCACTTATGACTCTACATGATTCATGATGTTACGCTCGTTCCTGCACAGGGGCAGCCTTCCCTCGACCTGCGAGTACAAAATCCCGCATCAGTGGTACCAAGGTCACAAGCTCTACCCAAACTGCGATGGTTTTAAACGCCTCCTCTCCTGATAAAATGGATCGCTCTCACCACTCCGCTGGTGGTCCTAAGCTTAAAAAGTGACCTTCCCACTGTTTAACCACGTTTTCGCATTATCCTGTACCCTGTGCCGGCCGTGAACAGATTCCGTCAAACCTGTGCCCAAACGATCGGGGGCTTTTCACACATATTTTCTGGCGCCCTGAGCCCTACCTCCTGTCGTTGGAAACGAGCTCAATACATGACCTACGGTCTCACTCCCCTGCCTTCCAGGCCCAACGAGTTTGGGCAGCAACTGGTCGTGGACGAAGGTGCTGGGGGTTTCCTCTCGCTTCACGCGCCCTTAAATTTCAAACACACATAGATGACGTAGTTGCGGGCGCCAGTGACCTTACGAAGCCCTCGCGCTTCGTGCTGAGTTGCAGTCACTCACTCAGTGGCAGGCATCGACTAGCAAGTGGGGAGCAATGTTCCTGACGCCCTTTGCTCCCCCCAAAGGATCTAAAACCCCCTGGTCCTCTCAAAGCGAACAAACTTTGAAAATTCTCGGTCTGTTGTGGACCCTCGTTCCGATTTCTTCACTTCCACACTCTTTCCCTTTTTAGGGTTCGTCCCAAAAGGGGGCTATCCTCCTCATCGCGCCATTTCGACCCACTCGGGGTTTTTCACCCCCTTTTGTCTCCGGGGGAAGGGTTCATGCAGAATCTCTGGCTCTTGCGCGTGGAGTGGGATGAAGCACTCTCGAAACACTCTCTTCCAAATTGGCTCACGCCTTTAAAAACGGCCCAATTGAGTGATGTTCATTTCCGCGTCTCCTTGTCATGAACGATGCCACATCCGGGTTGTAGGGTTTTTTCGACGCCTCCGAGAAGGCCTATGCTGCTACCTTACTTGCACGTTGAAGTGTCGCAATCTATCGTTTTTGAGGCCAGGGGGAAGGTCGCGCCCGCCAAGCTGCTCACTGTGCCCCAATTGCTCATGGAGCTTGTTATTGTCTGGGTCTTAAAAACACCCTACCCGCTCTCGAGCCCTTGCACTAGAAACGTGTTGCTATACCTGATCCACTATCGTGCTCGCTTGGCTCGTACCCCCCCGCCCAGCTGAAACATTCGTCGCCAATCGGGTATCGAAAATCTCGAGACCAATTCTCCCCCTGAATTGGGCGCATGTTATTCTGAAAAACCCTGCCGATTGCGCCTCTCGGGGGGGTGCTCCCCCTGGACCCGTTGAACCACCCCCCATGGTTCTCTGGTTCCCCCTTCACGTTTTCCCCCCCCTCCAGTGGGCTCGCTCGTCCCTTCGGTTTTAACCCCGCCACGACTTGCCCGGCTGAAAGCGTCTCCCACGGTGTGATAACTCTACCCCTCATTGATCCCTCTTGCAAACTCAAGTTTCTCCTCGCTCTTGAAAGCCACGCTGTTCGGTCACGTGGTACGCTTTTCCCCCTCTTGCTTGCTCGTCGAAATAACCTTGCACCCCCCTCTGGGCCTCTCTCCCGTCCGATCTTGAGGACGCATGCACCTGTTCGTGCGCACACTCACAGCGTCTTCGCTGATGAGCTCAAGCAACTGGCTAAACACTCGTTTGGACCCCCCGCTCGCCACCCCCAAACCCTTCATTGACCCCGTGGGTTTTTTCAGGGGGGGGCGGGAGGCTTCATTATTCTTCTCTCCCGGAAGAACTCGTCATCCCCCCCTTGCTTCCCCAAGGAAACGCATTTGCCGCGCTCTTTGTGATGCCTTCCATCTCTCCTCCTTGCCCCTGGCCCCCCCACGTGCAAGCTTCTTCAGCAGTGTATTTGGATTTCTCTTGCGTGGTTTGTTTTTCGGGAAAAGCATTTCGTGCTTTTAACCGTTTTTTAAATTCCGCGCCAAGCCTAATCAGCCATTATGGTAATCTGCCTGAACCTCGCGTTAAGCCTTCGCGTGCGTTCCTCCACGTGGGCACGACTACGCTGGCCCATTCTCAGTGAAGACGATCCTCCCCGTAATGCCTCCATCGTCAAAGGCTATTTTCTCTTCTCCATGGCCACCAAAACTGTGCACCTTTAGCTGGGCTCTGACCTGTCCACTGAAACTTTCCTGGCCTTCTTGACGTTTCTCGCCCCGGGGTGGGCTCCCAGCTCACATTTACTCCGTGTGGCCTAACTACGTAGGGGCTCTCGCTCGGGGGGTCCGGAGATCTACGATTCTCCCGGCACTAGACCGCCATCCGCAAAACTTCACTCGTAATGTTTAGGGGGCATTTCAACCCCCCTACGCTCCAATTTCGGTGGACTTTGGAAACCGGGGTAAAATCCGCCAAATTTACCCTGCATCGACAAATTTAAGGACTCCCCCCTTTAAATTTTGAGGGTACCCACCCTGTTTTCCGCATCGGCCGTGTTAAAGTCTCCGCTTTGTGCCCTTTGTTTGACCCCTGGATGGCCGATTACCTCCTCCCCCACTTTGTTGTGGGGGGGGCCTCGCTTCTCGCACCTCCCGAAGTTCTGTCGTCGAGAATGCCTCTCACCTCTCTCGTTGGGTTCAAATCCGTCAACTGCATCAACGCTTTTTGGGCACGTTGGTCCTCTGAGTATCTGCACAAAGCAGATGCAGGGGGGGAAGTGGGGGCGCGCGTGCCCCAAACCCCAAGGGCGGTACGTGGGCTTCGTGTTTTGGGAAACCCCCTCCCCTCCTTTTTCTGGCCCTTGGCCGGTGGGGCAAATTGCCCTGGCAAAGACAACGTCATCGAGTGGCGTCCGTTCGGACCCCCCAAAAGGGTGTTTTTTCCCCTCCGGGGAACAATTGGTGATCCTCCCTCCTTCTTAGTTATTCGTTTTGGCTCGGTCTTATAGTTGTAGTTTTAGTTATTTCTCTGGGCCTATCTAAAAATTCCATTTTAGGTGGCGGTTTTGTTCGCGCGATTTCCCGGCGCTATTGTTGGTTTAATTTTTCTCTTTGCTATTGGTTTTCTTGTTTCGTATTCATAAGTTGCACAAATTTTTATACCTGTTTGAATTTCTGCCTTCAGCGTCTTTCCTGGGTTTTTCTCGCGTTCGACTTTTGCAAGCCTTGTCAAAGCAGTTCTCCTCTCGCTCACTCGATGAAGTGCAAAGTTCGTTTTTTCGTCTCAATTTTTTCGCTCGCACCTCGCAAAGCCGTGTCCGCTCTCAGCGGCATTGCATCACTGTACGTATTTTTAAATTGTAGCCGCCTGCCGCGTCCGTTTTGGAATACAACGACGGATTTCCGAGCTGCAGTCCTTGGTTCACTTGCCTTCCCGGGATTCCTAATTTCCTACTACTATTCCAAAATCCCGAGCTTCTTTATCCCCGTTCTCTCTCCGGTGGGCTTACCATCTCGCCCATCGTACTTACCTCTGCACTGCCTCCTTCCGCCCACGTCAGATTCGGGGTAAGTTCAGATCAAAAAATATACAGTCCCCTTTTCTCGGAGTTGAGCATCTCGGGTCAACAGCTGCCTGATTGTGTTATGGGATTTTCTGTTGTTTTGTAAAAATTATTACAAAATCGAAAAATTTTTTTAAATTAAATTAAAAAAATACAAAATTAACATTATTTTTTAATTTTTTTAATTTCTAAAAAAGAAAAAAATCGTAAAATTGCGATTTTCATAAGAAATAATTATTCGATTGCGCTCAAATTTTACAAAAATATATATATTCATAAAATTAAGGTTCTGTGAAAAATTCATTACAATAGGATAAAGCATGTAGGTGTTATAAGTCAAAGACTTGTTTAAAAAAAGAAAAAAACTGTAAAATTTCGATTTTTATGAGAAATAATTTTTCGATTGCGCTCAAATTTCACACGAATATCTGAATTCATAAAATTAAGGTTCTGTGAAAAAACCATTACAATCGAATTAAGCATGTAGGTGTTATAAGTCGAAGAACTATTTGAAAAATCGAAAAAATTCGTAAAATGGCGATTTTCATGAGAAATAATTTTCCGATTGCGCTCAAAAACGTGGCAGTTCTAAGTTCAGAGATTTCGAAGGTCCCCATAAAATTTCATCGCAATTGGAGTATCGGTTTAGCCGGAATCGTGTTAACAAACACACAATAATACAAACAGAAAAAAAAGAAAAAAAAAAAAAACATCGCGGATTTTTTTCTCCAGTGTAGTGAAATGGAATCTTCGCTTCGCTCGCTACGATCGCTACGCTCATCCAATCAAAGATCGAACATACCTAATGATTGCTTTGTATGGGCCGTGTTAATAGGTTTTTATTATTATTTTAAATTTATATTAACATTTTATAGTTAAAAAGCTCATCCATCAACGCGACTAAAAAAGCGTTTGCGAAGCTTCCTCGTGTACAATAATGCGTCTTTGTATGAAAGTTGTGCGGGACTCTATATCTGTCTTCAAGTTTACACAGTGTAAACTAAAGGGGGTATTACACTGGGACTACAGTCAGTCCATGAAGTCACTGATCGGAGCCAGTGCAGTATTGGGTCGCAGTTGGCTACAATGCATGGATAGAGAATTATATAAACTGCTGCAATCGTGGGTTAGGTTTTTCTCTCTCATCCAGGGGCGTAGCGAGGGGGGGATCAGTGTGTCTGATTCCCCCCGAAATCATAAGACGGGTTATAATAATACTAAATATTACTATGTACTATGTGGCATCCTTATGTCACTGTATGTGGATCTTCACAATTTTAAAAATTATCGACAAAAGCACTCTAAAAACTAGTCAAATGTCACAACTGTATTTATAATTTTAGAAATCAATTTTTGGAGACTATGCGTCCCAGACCCGTACTAACTGGGGGCATCCCTCCAGATCCCACATTGTACCAAGAAACGTACTTTTCCCGAAATGATAGTTTCGTGGACAGTTCTACTAGGAAAACGCTTAAGTCCCGCCGCGTTGTTGGATGAGCGTAATTGGTTATGAGGATTTTCTGTTGTTTAGTGACAAAATTATTACAAGTCGAATAATTTTTTTAAATTAAATTAAAAAAATACAAAATTAACCTTATTTTTTTTAATTTTTTTAATTAAAAAAGAGAAAAAAATCGTAAAATTGCGATTTTCATAAGAAATAATTATTCGATTGCGCTCAAATTTCACACGAATATCTTAATTCATAAAATTAAGGTTCTGTGAAAAAACCATTACAATCGAGTTAAGCATGTAGGTGTTATAAGTCGAAGAACTATTTTAAAAATCGAAAAATTCGTAAAATGGCGTTTTCATGAGAAATATTTTCCGATTGCGCTCAAAAAACGTGGCAGTTTAAGTTCAGAGATTTCGAAGGTCTCCATAAAATTTAATCGCAATTGGAGTATCGGTTTAGCCGGAATCGTGTTAACAAACACACAATAATACAAACAGAAAAAAAAAAAGAAAAAAAAAAAAAAAAAAAAACATCGCGGATTTTTTTCTCCAGTGTAGTGAAATGGAATCTTCGCTTCGCTCGCTACGCTCGCTACGCTCATCCAACAAATTTCTAAATATAAACCCCGAAATTCATCCATCCCCCCCCCCCCCCCCCCCCCTATTCAAAATCCTGGCTATGCCCCTGCTCTCATCTCATACAATACTTACTTTGATCATAGTTTCGTTGTCGAGATGCGAGAGATACCGACAGCTGAGGTTAGTAAACGAACAGTTCTTCGATATCGGACAGTGGCCCATGGTCCCGTTCATCTCGTGGTTGACAATGGCGATGTGCAGGTCGGTGGGGTCTCGACCAAAAGCGAGACAGAACAAGATCACCTGCATCACGGATAGCGCGAAGATGAACAGCATCACACTGGAAGACAAGGGTGTTGTCGATTAAATAAAACTTGACATCAAATTTATCTACGGCTTTTATACCTGATAGTTTACGACCGAAAATCTATAAATATCTGGTTTGTATTTTAAAAATTATAGAACACGTTTTTAAATGCAAACAATATACTATGAAAAACAAAGCTAGTACGAAATACGTGTAAATATTGCAATGTTAACTCAATCTCCAAGCGGAATTTGGGGGTATCTTGAGCGTGCAAGATTCAATACACCTTGGTAACTGCATTTTAATTGCCAGACAAATAACAAACAAAAAATATTTTTTTCAAACACAAAACCATTGTCGTTAAAATAATTCCTACACGTTTGCAGACTATTTTTTAATTTTTAATTGCTTGTAGGTTTAAGGTTGATCTATAGGCTTCATTAAAATTTTCCTAAATATTATTTAATTTTAATATGAAGAACAAAACTACAAAATTAGACACCAATTGTTATTAACGCCAGCGTTAGGGCCCGTGCCCAAATACTGTAATAGGAATAGTAAACTTTTTCTATTACAGTATTTGCTGTACCATGATACATTATGGATTTAAATTCAGAAAACGTAAAACCGCAAAGTGTCGGTAGGCGCTATTTCGACCAGGGAGGATGGCAAGTAACGACAGAGCAGATCATCCCGTCTGGCAGCATCCAGACACTGCCTGAAGAGCTCCTACTCAGCATCTTCTCCTATCTGAGTCTGTCCGAGCTCTGCAATGTCGTACCTCGATGGTGTAGACATTGGGGAGCCTACACTGGGACCCCCGCTCTAGCGGCGTGGAGAGAGGATTCCCCACAACGACAGAACAGCATCATCCCGTCTGGCAGCAATCCACTCCTTCCTAAGAGCTACTACTCAGCATCTTCTATCTGAGTCTGTCCCGGCTCTGCATGACGTACCTCGAGTAATGTAGACAGTGGGAGGCGACTACACTGGGGACCCACAGCGCTAACGGGCGTGGAGAGAAGGATCCCACACAACGACAGAACAGATCACCGTCGGGCCGCATCCAGACACTGCCTGAAGAGCTTTCTACTAACTCAGCATCTTCCTCCTATCCTGGTCTGTCCGAGCTCTGCAATGTCGACCTCGAGTGTGTAGACAGTGTGAGCGACTACAAACTGGGACCCCAGCTCTACGGCGTGGAGGAGGATCCCACCCCACGACAGAGCAGAATCATCCTTCTGGCAGCATCCAGACACTGCCTGAAGAGCTTCTACTCAGCATCTTCTCCTATCTGAGTGCGTCCGAGCTCTGCAATGTCGTACCTCGAGTGTGTAGACAGTGGGAGCGTCTGCACTGGATCCGGACTGGATCCGGACCTGTTTGCGTCCATGTCATCGACGAGCGAACATTAGCCAACCAGAGACCGGTATTTTAAATAGGAATCATCGACCAAACTAATTGGGTACGATCCAGCCAAGGGCGATGTATTTAAAATCAAT
Source organism: Sweltsa coloradensis (assembly GCA_024449915.1). NCBI lineage: Eukaryota > Metazoa > Arthropoda > Insecta > Plecoptera > Chloroperlidae > Sweltsa > Sweltsa coloradensis. The sequence goes on along the minus strand of JAMZAV010001990.1, from coordinate 115,041 downwards.
TCCACCTGCTCCAGTTGTCCAGCTGTGTTCGATAGCGATTGCTCTGACCATTTATTGCATATTCAGCCTCAGACAAATATATTCGGTAATTCAGCTGATTTATAACAATTACTCAGTATTTCCGGGGGGTGGGGGTCTATCTGACAACTTTCTAAACGAGTCTAGTGTGCAACCAATTAACCCCTACCCCACCCTCTAGCTACCTCTTATTTCAGCTGATATATAGACGAGACCACTTTAGGTTGCTCTCGCACTGAATAAGCGACTGCGTGTACTTTAACCTTGGCAATATATACAACATAACTAATTTGGTAAAGATTAAGTATGAATGATGTGTCGCAATGTTCTAATATCTCACAACAGACAATACAAGCATTTAAGGTTGTTCAGTGAGCTTTTGGCAACTTTTATTCACAACGTTAAACGTCCATTTCTAAACCGTTAGATCGCGACATTGTGAATTACTTTCAGACCTCTTACTTTCATCCAAACAATTTTAAACAACTATTTTGCATATGAAGGATTCGCGCATGTCTATATCAGACACTATAATTCTACATTTCTAATACATTCTCATATTTTTGCCCAATGCCTATGGCAAAGTAGTACCAAATATTGCTCTCATGGCACATTTACTGCCAGTTATTTAAGTTTAAAAAAAAATAGCAATATTATGAAAACGAACAGTGACAGACAACCGCATATCCTTCCTTAACAACCTACAAGAAATTGACATCTTTAGGTTGAAAGTTAGAGGTCAAAAAGTGATTCATAATATTTCTTATTCACTCCCGTCGCGTTGATGGATGAGCTTTTTGTTAAGTTTTAGTATGCGTGGGATCTCTTTACTTTTTCAAGTTCCATTGCAAAATCATTTTTGTTAAATTAGAATAATTTTAAAAGTACTAATTGCTAGGGTAATTAGAATGTCAAATATCTGTAGGCCCGAAGATTGCTTTATGAACGCATTATAGGTGATTGTTGTCAAGTTTCTATAGTTACTTGTTAATTGCTATAATGTTCCTCAAAAAACTCATATTAAAACGTTTATTCTATGGATTTTGTCTAACTTTTTGAACTTGTTCTTTCATTAAGCAATACATAACCATTACCTTAATATACATGTAAAATATGAACGTTGTAGCCCCACCCGTTTGGTCAGAATCGGCCCAAATGTCACGAAAATATCGCACAAAAAATGGGAAAAAATCGTAAAAGTACGATATTCATGAGAAATATTTCTTCGATTGTACCCAAAAACAATACAGGTCTAAGTTCAAAGATTTCAAAGGTTCCCTCCAATTTTCAACAAGATCGGATACTTCGTTTGCCTAGTAGAGAGCGAACAAACAGACAAAAAACATTTGAGCTAAATTTTTTTGGGGGGTCAGTGAAATTGAAGTCTTCGCTTTGCTCATCCAATAATATTATTGGATGAGCGTAGCGAGCGAAGCGGTGAAGTCAGTTCAGTGAAATTGAAGTCTTCGTGCTTTTGGGGCTCATTGCCCAATAACTATTATTGGATGAGCGTAGCGAGCGAAGCGAGTGAAGCGAAGACGTTCAATTTCACTGACCACCCCAAAAAATTTTAGCTCGGGTGTTTTTTGTTTTTTTTTTTTTTTTTTTTTTTGTATTTTTTTGTCTGTTTGTTCGCTCTCTCTAAACCGGGCAAACGGCATATGCGATCTTGATGAAAATTTTGAAACGAACCTTCAAATCTCTGAACTTAAAAGAAACTTGCTTAACGTTTTTCAAAAAAATATGGGTACAATCCGAAAAAAATATTTCTCATGAATATCGTACTTTTACGATTTTTTTTTTTTTTTTCGATTTTTAGTGCGATATTTTCGTGCCATTTGGCCAATTCTGACCAAACGGGTTGGGGCTACAACGTTCATATTATACATGGACATTAAGGTTATGGTATGATGTAGTACATTTTGAAAGAAAAAGTTGAAAAAGTTGCCAGAATCTGTAGAATAAGCTTTAATATAATTTTTTAAGGTAAATAATACCAATTGAACAAGAAAATATAAACTTGACAACAATCACTTCAATGCGTAGGCAACAAAACAAAGCACTTGCAAAAGTAAAGATATGCCACGCAAACAAAAAACTATAAAACGCTCATCCTTCAACGCGGCGGGACTTTAGCGTTTTCCTAGTTTGGCATTAAAGGCTGGCTTGCTTTAGCTCATCCAACAGTCTTTACTGAGAACACCTACATATTATGATATATTTAAGATTTTATATTTTATACCATTTTCAATTTTCAATTATACGCCTTTATCATATATTTTGAATTGTAAATGCTATTATCATATTGTATATTTCAATTTAAAAAAAATATGTATATTATATGTGAACCCAATGACCCATACTATTCTAAACCGAAAGCACAAGCTGGCTCGGTTAGCGTATAGTTGAGGGTGTCGTCAGAAGGCCTGACACTGGACCTGACGAACAACCGCAAGCTGTTGACTGACGGGGGAAACCGCGGGAAGACGCACTGAGCGATGCGGTTATGTTACAGGATCTATCGACGCACGAGCTTCCTGTCCTGTGTAATACGACATCAGCTACCGTCAACCAGCATACCACGTTGAAGCAACGTTTCACCAGACATTCCGGTAAGGGTGTTACAATATGTACAAAACAAAGTTTTGCCTACTTTAATAGTTGCCTGTATGACAGAGAACAACAATTTGACTAAGAGAAAAGTAACTTCAAACAGATTCGTACTTTTCAATTCGTAAAATTGTTTCTAAAATATCATTCGGGATGTCACGACTTCGAATCCCGGCAACACGGCAAGTCATGCCTGAAAGGTTTTACATCACGCTTTCAGACATTCATTTCATAATTACTAAACACCCTATCAATTACCATATAGCGTCTAAATTGTCGAACTTGGCATGCATATAATCTTCAAGGTGTACAAAGAGAGTCGTTTTTTGTTAAGTTGCAATCACATCTCAATCTGTATTTCATTATCTAGGTGCCCGTTAGGGCGCCGCATCAAGCCGCGGTGCGCTACACACTCAAGCACCTTATACACCAAGCAGATTGGGGGGATTTCGAGGTGTTACCAGCCGTCATGTAACGTGATGTGAACTTGAAAACTATCACAATCGGGGGATTTAGGTACCTGACAACACTGCCAAATTTTATTGGGGTACGACCATTCCTTCTTGGTGAAAAATGTCTTCAAACATGCTCAAAATCACTTTAAGGATGTAGCTACTGCTAGCTACTGCTACTGCTACTGCTAACATCTAATACGTCGGCCCGCGATTCTGACCAGACGGGTGGGGCTACAATGTTCATATTTTACATGGACATTAAGGTTATAGAAATATAGTCTTTTTTAAAAAAAAAAAGTTGAAAAGTTTGTTGGAAGGCTTCCAAATAAAGGTTTTAAAATAAGCCTTAAAAACACTTGGCATATAATCAACAAGTAACCATAGTTACTTGACACTTGTTGACGGTATAAGCAGAGTTAGGCGGGAAAGTGCGATACGTAAACAAAATGGCGGACATTTAAAATTTTTCTTCTTTGTGGGGAAACGAGAAAAGGTGTCATTATACTCTCATAAAACAAATCAGAAACCGTCCCTGGCCTAGGCCCAGATGTAGAAAATTTTTTATAAATACAACAGTGTAGGTCTAAAGTTCCATTAGGCTATAGGACTAGTAAATAAATACTTACACTACATGTTTGACAAGCCCTAGGCCTTTCTTAGCCCAACCCTAGGCCAGCACAACCTTGTTTGACACTTCCCGCACAAATAACTAGTTTTTGATTACTACAAGCCTAATGCAGATAAACTATGGTATGATAGTCCTAGGCTATTCCAAAATTTACGGCAATAATAAGCTTTTTCTTTACTTTTAATAACTTCACGCAATCTCCTGTCACTTTTAATAAAAATGTAAAACAAAAGATGGTGAAAATTTTCAATATTCTTCTGTTTATCTGATGATTTACATGGCTGGGGGTTAAAGGCCCGTCTGATATATCCCCTTCCCTCGTGTGGGGTGCATTGAAAAGGTGTAAAATTACATTATTGTGCGTTTTTTTGTTCAGGGGAAAAATTTTTAAATAGGATGTAAAGTTGCCTAGACTTCCCCGTCCTTATACCTTTCGTTTTAACCAGGGTTTAACCTTATCCCCAAAATTGTACATAAACCCCGGGGCCCTTTAGATATTTTACACCCTATTGTTTTTCTAATACCTTTAAAAATTAAATCAACTTTGTTTAAAAATATTATATTTTAACAAAAAATTTTTGTAATGGAACTTAAAAAAGTAATAAGATACACACATAAAAAAACTTGTAAAAAATACAGAAAAATTTTTACACCCCTCAAAGGAATGAGATCAAAAAAAAAGGGCCAACCCATCTACCCTTCCACATTTGCGCATTCTTAATTCAAAAAAACGTACATTGCCCCAATAACACTCCTCAAAAAGTTTGGGGAAAAAATGAATTTGCATTTTAAAAACTTTTTAAATTAAGGTGGGACGGGACCTGGGTTTAAAGTGGCCTTTTTTTGGGGGAAAGGAAAGTTTTGAGAGGGCCCGGGAGGGGGGACTTTAAAATGACGCACAAAAATTCGAAAAGGGCCGCCCAATACACAGTCCCATTTTGCCTCGTGGGGCCCTGTGCCTACCCCTGTACTGCAAAAAGCTCCAAAACGGCCCCGCCCTCAGTCAGCGTAGCGCCAAAATCTTAAAAAAAACCGAAACTTCTCGGCTTGGGGCTCCCCTCGCCCGAACGATTTAAAGAACAAGATAAATGTTAGCTTTTTCTAGGAGGGTAGGGTGGCTGAGTTAATAACATAAAACCCCATTTTTTGTTAAAGTCCCAGGATAATATTAAAGGTAAAAACTAATCAGTACATTATCGGGGGGAAAATTAACCAAAAATGGCAATTGAAATCCCTGTGAATAAAGAAAGTTCAAAAAATTTTCCGGACTAAAAATTTAAGGGGATTCAAACCCACGCCGAAATAGGTCCCCTGAAACCATTACCCCCCCTTTAACCGGCATGTAATGTAAAAAACGTTACGGGAAAAAATTTCATGAGTCCCTTGGCAACTCCCTTTTTGAACAAGGGTTGTATTTTTTTAAATTGTTTTGTAAGTATTCTTTTTAATCATTAAATTGTAGACGTTTATTGATTAGTTACGGAAGTACCTTTTTTATCAATGAAATCCATTTAATTTGGGCGATCGTGCAAATCCACCTTCTGGTGAAATTAAGACCAGTGCCTTGCCCCCCCCCCCCCCCGAAAAAAAATACCACTTAAAAATCATATTCTGCAAAATCATCTTTTCCCTTCTTTTTTCGTCAGCTAAAAAAAAAAAAACCCCTTAAAAAAATCCGCTTTTTAAAAAAATTGCTCGTGGCCCTTATTTCCCCCGTTATTAATTTTAAAGGGAAAATTCTTTGAAATTAGGTGTGGCAATCGTTTGGATAATTTTTTTTTTTTTAAAACATTCTTGCACAATTTTAGAAAATGGTAATGATATTGCTAACATTTCCCAAAATTAAATCATCAACACATAAAGTGCTTTTTTGCGCCGCACCCCGCGTTTAACTTCACAAACTCGGCAACTCCTCAAAAATAATTCACTTTATTCACAGAAAACTTTTTACGGGGTATTTATTTTATCATCTCTCTTGGATTTTTTATCAAACCATGTAACTGATAAACATGGTTGAAATCCTATGTACCTATTTTAAATAACCCTGTTTTTTTATGAACTCTTTCCCAAACCCAATAACTTCCACTAATATAGATAAATTACCCGTAAATCTCCCCCTTTTGGGGTTTCCCCCACGATTCGGGGACTTTTAAAAGGGAAATAAATCAAACAACATAAAAACAAAAAAAAAATAACAGTAAAATCTTTCTCCCCCACCCACCCCAAAAATTTGGGAGTCTTCGCTTCACCCCTTTTACCATTTCCCTTTGGGGCAGGTCAGGGAAATTTGGGTGTCCCCCCCCGGGCTCCCCCCGGGGGCGAAAATCATTCGCGAGGGTTTTGATGTATTCTCGGGCGTAGGGTATGCGCGCAGCCCGGGGGGGGCTGGTCATAGCCCTAAAAAGGGAAAAAACAAACGGAGGGCCCCGAGTTGACACAGCAGTAGATATGGACCTATGACAAAAGGAAAAAAAATACGTCAATGGCGAGAATTTTTTAGGCTACTTTTAATACCAACCTCGACTACAAAAATTGAATCTTTTTAAAACCCAAAACTAAGGAAAAGCCACCCACAGGTTTTTCGGTTTCCGAAAAACAAACTAAAACAATAAAAAGTTTAGATAATGAACTTTGGGTTTTGGGGTCAATTGGGCAGAAAACTTGAAAATGCCCGTTGACCGTTTTTTTTGTTCCCCTACAATTTTTTGGGGGTTTGCTCTTTTGGGGGAACCGCAGTAAACCCCGAGAAACTAAAATACACCCCTCGGGAACCTCAAAAAAACAGCAGCTTTTGGGGTTTTTTCAAATATCACCCAGCTGTCAAAAAAACGTAATCCCAATTAGAAAACTGTCATAATCGAGTGGGGTATAAACATTCTTTCTGGGTAAAAAGGGGGTTGAAACCCCTAAAATATTTTCCCGGGGGGTTTTAAATATAGGTGCCCGTCAGGGCGCCGCGCAGCCAAACAGGGGGTTGTCTAAAAACCCCGGGCTACTAAAACAAAACTAATGACCCTAATTCACACCGGGACGGGAAAGGGTCTACACTCTAAAAACCGTTAAAATTTAACATGCCGTAATAGTTTTGGGTTTCCAATTTAAACCCAAAAAGCTAAAAAAATTTTAACGGGAAGTCGTTAAAATCGGGGTTTTTATAAAAATTTAATTTATAAAAAACAAAACCAACATCTATAAAACAAATGTATGTAAAAAACACATAAAAAATCCCCCTATGGGGGTGTGGAACCCTGGGATTTCCCGATTGCCCGGTCAAAATTGCTTTTCCCCTAAGCTCCGGAAGGGGTTTTACTTAAACATCTGGATTGTTGGTGAAAAAAAAATTTTGATCTGAAAAAAAAAAGAACAGTACTGTGACGTTTCTGCTGCCTTTGAACTGACCACTAAACACGATTTAAAAAATGCCCTGGCGGGGGTTTATTTCTAAATTTTAAAAACCCACTCCTGTGGGTTTAATAAATTTTTTTACAAAAATTTTCCCAAAATTTTATTTCGATCTATAAAAATTGTACCAAAAACCATGTTATAAAGTTAACCGGTCAGGGTAGCTTTAGGGGTAAAGCATTTTGACCGGCAAGGGGGGGGGAGACCGCGTTACGGAAACCCCCCCTGGGAAGGTTTTTTTATTTCTGGTTTTGTTTCTAAAAACCATAGATTTTTAAATATGTCTTCTTTTATGTTTTTTTGAAAACCAAGTGTTGGGAGGGTGTTGCTTTTTTTTAATTGATGCTACGTCATTTTTTATCAAAATTTCCCTACGCAAAAAATACATAAATTTACTTTGCCCCGTCACCGCATGGGTTGCATTTTGCTCGGATAAAAAATTTGCACGCACTTTTTCCAGGGGCGTAGGAACCGGGGAAGGGGGGAAAAGGGGGGGGGGGGGTTAAAACCAAAGTGAGTTAAATATTAATCCCAAAAATTTTTCCGTAGAAAAAATAAGCACATCCCTTATAAAAATTCGACCCCCCACCTTGCATATGTTTGCCTGTTTTTTTTTCCGTTATTACATAAAAAATTGGGTTTTAAATTTTTCCCTGAAATGGACCCATACTTTTTCTTTTTCCCGGTTTTCGTTTTTTAAAGTAAAATTTTCGGTTAAGTTTTTTATCTAATAAAAATTTTGAAGGGTTTTCCCTTTTGAAGAATGACAAAAAATTTTAAAACCTTTTTTTTCCCAAAAGGTTTTTAACAACCCACTTCAAGGTCAATGTAGAAAAAAGCCTAAAGTTTCTCTCTTTCCCATTCTGATGAGGGCTCGAACAAGTGAAATTCTGTAATAGTACAAAATAAAACCGCCCGGGCAATGCACCCCCGGGCCACTGCATGCCGTAATAGTGGAGGGAACACCATTTAAAATGATTTGAAGAAAAAAGGGAAAATTTCAAAAATTTGATTTTTCAATTTTTTTCATATTCGACCCCAAATATTTTAGGGTTGTTTTTTGTCTTTTTTCTTCTAAAATCTAGGCTGCATGGGATATGTTTCTAAAAAAAAATTTAGGGGGAACGGAGAGAGTTTTTTGTTCTTATTAATGGGTTGTTGTTACAAAATTTTTGCATGTAAAATTTGCAATGGACACAACTAACATTAAAAACATTTAAAAAATTTGTGAGTGAATTGGGGAAAAAACCCAAAAAAATTTAAACAATGATTTGTCATTTACACACGTCCCTGGGTTTATTTAAAAAAGCGCGGTTTCCGGCCTTGTGACAAAATCTTCACGGCGGAAATTTTAGCTCGAGTGAGGGGAGCGGGGAAATTTTGGGATTCAATGGTTTTTCTGTGTTTTTCTATGATCTGTGACCAGCGATCATTCTTTTTTTAAATCCCAGAAATAATGCGGCCAGGAAAAAGTAAAAAGCGAAAAACTGCTTGGGACAGTGTAACGGATTTTAATTTATACCTAGATGTATTCCTTTTTTTATAGATTTGAAATTTTTTCTTTTTTTATGCACACAATCCCCCACTGTTTTCAACTGTTTTTTTTCTATGATTATTTTGGGTTAAAACAACGCTATCCCCACCCAATAAAAAAATAAAGGACCTTTGTAGACGGAATTAAAAACGCCATATCCAATCTCAGTTGGTTGGAAAAAACCCCCTCAGCTCAGACACGGGAAAAACTGGGGTTCCCATCCCCAGTTGATACAATTTTTTTATATTATTGTTTCCGTTATCAAAAGGGTAAAACTTTAGGAAATTTAATCGATTTAAATCCCTTTTTACCAAAAAAAACATTACATATTATTTCCCCGATTTGGGGTTTTTAAACGGGAACACTTTTTGTAGGGGTAATTGTTATTATTTAAAAACAATCCAGAAAAAAAAAAAAAAGTTTTTTTTGTGTTTTATGGTGGTCTGGGGTTTTAACCGCTTTACCGGGAAAAGTGGGGGGACCGTGGTTTTGAGTCCCGGGCGGGGCGGGGCTTTTTTAATTTTCTGGGGGGGGTTTTATTTAAAAAAATAACAATTACATATTATACCACCACGGGAAAAATATTTACATTTTTTTGATTGCCTTGCGCTCTGCGCATAACAAAACGAGTTTTTTGTGACGTGGCTCATCCAAAAGACTAATAAAAAAACGCTCCTATGAACCAAATGATTTCCCGGGGTTTGAGCCAAAAAATGAAAAACATTTTCAATTCGAATCTTTGAATTTTATAAAAAGATTTGTTTAGTACCATATTCACAAAGGGTTGGGGATACCTTCTTTAAAAAATAAAACCCCAAAATTTTTTTTTACATCAAAGTGGGGGCGGCGTGGGTCTAAATTTTGGAAAAGATGTCCATTGTAAAAACATACTACCCCTATTTTAGGGATTGCCTTTTTATCGAATTTTGTAAAGAAAACCCATTATGTTTTTCTAGTACGTGTTCTCATTTTGGGGTCATCTAAAAAAAATTAATTAACCCCGTTTTATTGAAAACAAAAACCCTTTTCACACATCTCAATTGTCTTATACTGTTACCGTGTTCTTAACAAATTTCGTTTTATAGGCATTGCCTTGTGTTTGGGGTTCTGCATTAGTTTAAAAAAATTTTCTCATGGCCAATGGGAAACGTTTTTTTGAACCTAAATAAACCCCCCTTTTCACCAAAAAGTCGTAAACGCCAGAGTGCGCCACTTTTCTGGGGCCCGAAAAGGGCCCAAAAAAAGCGGCAAAACCCTGCATTCGTAGTTCAGTAGTTTAGCGGGTTTAAATACACCCCGATTCCCGATAATTTTTTTTTTTTTTTTGAAGATAAATGTTGAAATTAGAACTTAGTTTTTTTTACTTTTTTTCCCTAATTTGTTTTTGTAATTTTTTTTTTAAAGCTCTAAAATGAAGGTAAATTTTTTAAAATAAAATTTAAACCAAATTCGAATTTTTTTTAAGACCCTTTAAAATTCCCCAAATTTTGAAAAACGGCAAACATAAAAATCCTATAAATTTTTTCGGAATAGAATAAAAAAAAAAATTAAAGCCGATATGAAAATTTTTTGGGTCGAGTTTTTAAATTTAAAAGCTTTGGGAAAAAACGGCATCGCACCGATATTATAAACTACTCCCGGCAACCTTGATAAAATACTACGTTAATTAAAAATCGCAAATTTTTATTTTTGCCAAAACTTTTTCCCAGGATGCTGTTATGGGGCACTGTAAAGTTTTTTTGAATTAAAAATGCGCAAAAGTGGAAGGGTTAAATGAACTTGGGCCCCTTTTTTTGTCTCATCCTTTTGAGTGTGTAAGGTTTTGGGGTATTTTCTACAAGTTTTTTGTTATGTGTGGTTTTTCATTGAAATTTGTCAAATTTCTCGCCGTCCGCGGTGGCAAAAAACGATTTTAAAAACTCTAAAGAGGGCATGGGGGGCGAAACTTTTGATATAAGGCATGGGTTTTTTGTAATCGTCCTCCTCGTCTCTATCAAAATACCAAAGGGCCCTCCGCCGGGCACATTAAAGATTAGGGCGCTGGTCCGAAGCGTGAATCGTCCCAGGACGCGGGTTTTTTAAAACCCGCCTGATGCATGTTTTTATTTATTTTAAAATTTTTATGGAGAAGCGGGGGTTTTTTTCCAAATGGGGGGAAAAAATGTTCTGCGAGTGTGGAACAGAAAAAAACCCTTCCCCTTCTAGTCCTTCCCGCGATGGAAAAAATTTCTGGGAATCAAGAAAGATTTAAATACATGAAATGAAACGGCCCCTGATGCCGCTGTTTTTTTTGGGGTTTGGGTGTAAAATTTTTTCCGGACACGGAAATTTTAATTCAATTTTCCCATTTTAAATTTAATTTTAAATTTTATATAATTTTTTTTAAATGATTTAAAGGAAAACGCCAAAAATATCTCCATAAAAAACGAAACCTTACGCATTTTCCCTTTAGCCGCTTGCTGTAACCAAAGTTTAACCCAAACCCAAACCCAAAAAACTCTTGTCTTTCACTTCCGTTGGGATTTTTAAACTAAAAGGGTTATAATAAGAAAATTTCCCAATTTTTAAATTTGGGCATCCCGTTCAAAGTTTTTGGTTTAAACCCCGGGGTCCCGCGTACTAAAAAGTTAAAAAATACATTTCCAGGGTCATTAACAAATTGACAACAAAAAATTTTAAAGGGAAAAATAATGGGGTTTTGGGAAAAGTGTTGTAATGATGATGATGCCAAAAATGAGAGGGAAAAGCTTTAAAACAGTGGGGGGGAAAATGGGTGGGGTAACAGCTGTCCAAATTTATTTATTTAGGGGTCCAGCTTACTTATCAGTACAAAGAACATATATTACTCATGATACAATTACAAAATGACAGTAAATTGAAGGAAATGTAATAGTTATGAACAGTGTTGTAATGATGATGATTCAAGATGATGATGAAAGAGTTCAAAACAGTGGGACTGCTGGCAGTGGGGTGAAGTGGGTGACAGCTGGCCAGCGGGGGGGGGGGGGCGCCCCTTTCGAATAAAACTAAAAACAAAACAAGACAACACACGAGTGTGACTTAAATCTGTCTCTGGGTCTTTAATTAAAGGATTAATGTTACGTAGGGCGGGGGGGGGGGGGGGGGGGAAACCGTCCTGGCAAATTAGCCCAATTTACGCGTCAGCCAGCCCCAAGCCCATAATTGTATCTTGGGGTTTGTTTTGGTTTTGATGGGAAGATATAAATTAAGAGCGTGTTTGTAATCTTAAATTTTTTACGTTTAAAAAAATGTTATATTTTGGGTTTTGGGGGGGGGCCTCATTGGGTTTGGGGGGTGGGGATTTAAGCCGTTAAGGAAGAAACCTTTTGCCCGGGAACGGTTAAGGGGGAAACCCTAGACCCAAATATGATTTCTTAAGAATCAGTAAAAACGTCTGAAAAGTAAGCAGAATGGGAAAAAGGGGTTAAATAAAAGACGGATAATTTTTTTTTAAATTTTTTTTTTTGACGGGAAAAATAACCCCCAGAACAACATTGTAAATTTAATTACTGGAACAGTTGCTCAAGGGTTTAAAATTGGGTTTTTTTGCAGCGGTTTTTTTTTATATTTATTTCTACACTCCTTTATCTTAAACCTTAATAAAAGGTTTTTTTAATTTATGGTTTTTGCGTTTTTCACAATTTTTTTTGGGCCCGCCGGTTTCAAAATTTTTAAATTTTTGTACCCTTTTAAAAAGGAAAAAATCATGCAACGCCTGAAATCATATAAAACCAATAATACTTATATATTGGTTGTAGATAAAGGAGTGTAGAAATAATATACAAAACACCGCTGCTAAAAATTCAATTTTAAACTTGAGTAACTAATTCCAGTAATTTGAATAAAATTTTTGATTCCGAGGTTATGTCCCGTCAAAAAAGTTTCAAAAAAATTATCCGCTCTTTTATTAAGCCCCTCTTACATTCTACTTACTTTTCAGACATCTTTACTGCATTCTTTAGAAAACATATTTGGGTCTAGGGATTCCCCTTAAACAAATGCTGTTTATTGAAAAATGGTTTATCTGTTACTTAATGTCAAGATTTAATAACAAACCAACGACATAGTATGCTTCACATGTGTGATGTCGTCATTGCATTATAAATTAAGCGAATATACGAAATAAGAAAAATCTTAATTGGGCTTAAAATCACACCAACGTTTTTTCCTGTGTATAATGTCTACACATAACAAATACTTGTAAAACTACAGCCAAACCTTACACACTCAAAAGAAATGAGATCTAAAAAAGACCCTTCCACATTTGCGCATTCTTAATTCATAAACGTACAGTGTCCCGTAACAACACCCTTGAAAAGCTTGGCAAAATAGAATTGCAACAATTAATTTAACGTAATAGTTCATCCAAATTCTTTTTTTCTAAATTTAATTTTAACGTAATGATCAGCAAATTCTATTTTCAAAGCTTTTCAAGGTGTTGTTACGGGAACGCTGTACGTTTTATGAATTAAGAATGCGCAAATGGGAAGGGTAGATGAGCTTGGCCCTTTTTTTGGGATCTCATTTCTTTTAAGTTGTGTAAGGTTTGGCTTGTATTTTTACAAGTTTTTGTTATGTGTGTGATCTCATTACTTTTTCAAATTCCATTGCAAAATTATTTGTTAAAATATAATAAATTTATCAAAGTCGATTTAATTGCTATGGTATTACCAATTAACAATAGAATGAAAAAATATAGTGGTACAAAGACTTGCTTTTTGTAAACAATGTAGGCGATTATTGTCACGTAACTATAGTTACTTGTTGATTGTATGCCTGTATAAGGCTTATTTTAAAACCTTTATTTGGAAGCCTTTCAGCAATTTTTTAAAACTTTTTCTTTCAAAGGGAATTACATCACTATTACCTTAATGTCCATGTAAAATATGAACGTTGTAGCCCCACTCGTTTGGTCAGAATCGCTGGGCAATTGAAACTGACGAATTAGATAGTAGTAGCCAGTAGTAGCCAGTAGTAACTAACGTCGTCATATTTTCACCAAGAAGGAATGCTCGTACCCTAACCAAATTTGGCATGTGTTGTCGGGTACCTAAATCCCCTCGATTTTGATAGTTTTCAAGTTCACATCACGTTTCATGATGGCTGGGTGACACCTCGAAACCACCCCAACTCTGCTTGCTGTATAATGTGCCCGAGTGTGTAGCGCACCGCGGCTTGGCTGCGGTGCCCTAACGGGCACCTAGATTTAAATTCGCCTGATCGCCAAATCCAGCAGGATCACTATTTGATTTCCAATAATAAGCATGGCGCGATCAGAAAATATTTCAACATATCAAATAATTCTCTCGTACATGAGCTGTAGAAACAACCACAAACACGTTTTGGTGGCGCCTATAGTGACGGGTCAGTTTTTACAAATCACAGTCATATTTTGAAAACGTGCTCTGTCCGCGCCAAAGACACATTCTAACTTGATTGCAAACCACAAACCCCATTGGACAATCAGTATAACTTCTACGTGATCCAGATAAGATCCTGCCACTCCTCATTGTAGCCTGGTTTATTCGAGCTCACAGGACTGTTGGATAACAGTCCTTATAGCCCAGGAGTGGAAGACTTTTACCCGGACAAAATTCCGAAACAAGCTGGGAAAAATTTTCACACAGGCTCAGATTAAACCTACTAAGCAAAAAGTTGGGGAAAAATCCCTAAGCTCCGCCGCGTGCGTCTTGAGATATAGTTGGGAAAAGGGCGTAAGTGCCAAAAATGTTTTATTTTCACTTTCAACCATTTTTTTTACACTGATATGTAAAACTATTAATATTTTTTACATCATAAAGTTAAAATCAGTCATAAGCTTCGACCCGTACGTGGCAAAAGGGCGTAAGTGCCAAAGTATGATATTTTCAATTTCAAAACATTTTGACATACGTATGTGCAACTGCAAATAAACAACAACAACAAAACAAGCTGAAAATTTGCACACAGGCTCAGATTAGCCTACTCAGCAAAAATTGAAAAGTCCCCTAAGCTCCGCCGCGTGCGTCTTGAGATATAGTGGCAAAAGGGCGTAAGTGCCAAAAATGTTTTTTTTTTCAATTTCCACCATTTTTTTTACACTAATATGTACAAATTATTAAAAAATTTTCTACGTCAGTTAAGTTAAAATCAGTCATAAGCTTCGACCGTACGTGGCAAAAAGGGCGCAAGTGCCAAAAGTTATGATATTTTCAAATTTTTAATACATTTTGACATATGTGCAAATTATTATGTATTCATACGACGGAACGTGAAATTGTTTCTTTTCTTCGACCAGTGCGTCTTGACACATGGTGGCATAAGGGCGTAAGTGACAAAGATTTGTTATTTTCAGTTTCAACAAACACTTATTGACATTCGTATACATGCAAATTATTTAGTATTTGTACGAGACAAAAGTAAACATCTTCCCCGAGCTTCGTTGCTGGTGTCTTGTTAAATGGTGGCAAAACGGGCGTAACTTACATCATAATTCTATATTATATTTATAAAAAGGGCTTTTGACATTCAACTACGTTTATTGTAACATATGAATACCAAACAAGGGGACACTCAATGTAAAATCCATGCATTTGCTGACATTGCTATGACCAGCTTGTATGTAAAAAACCATTACAAACTGTTGTAAGTAGCAGACTGACATTCCCAAACCTATAAATAATATTCTCCAGCATTCTCAAGCGGCTGCATAGACGGATTTTAAAGGGATTCGAGCACAGTGTGGAAAACCCTATCGGGGGTTTGACTATATTCCACCCCGAAGAAGGAGCATGAGAAAGAAAGAAAAAAAAATTTCAAAAACCGATTTGACAATGTGAGGGGAAAGAAGAAAGGGAGAAGATGTTGCCCGAGGAGAAGTACAAACAGAAACCCTTTTTTGCCACAACCCAAGGGGGAGAAAGAAAGATCAAAAGTGCTGGGGATTTGAAGCAATCAAAAAGAGCCACAGAGAGTTGAAAAATGAAGGTACGAAGAAGGGAAACGGAAAGTAACAGCAAAATTTAGTGAAAAACGGTAAAAAAAATAAGCCAATAAATTTAAAAACCTGCAAATTTTTTTTACTAAACAACGAGCAGAATTTCCTAAGTTGGAAAAGACGGTTTGTTTCCGCCCAAACAAAATAAACACACTGACCCGCATTTTTTCCCCAAAATTTAAAACATAAAAAAAGGTATTTGGTATGATTTTCATAGTAGGGAAAAAACAGGACGGGGTTTGGGGGGCCATCAACTACCCCTACATGAAAAGTTTGACCACTATACGGGAAATAATATGTTTCGGCATGGTAGTTTAATTTTTTGGGGGGTTTAGCCCGAATTTCTGTGCGAAAATAATAGGGGTTTTTTGTCGTATTTTTAACAAAAAAGACTTTGTTAAACATTAAAAAGTCGTTTTTTTCCCAAAAAAAAAAGCGCCCTTTTCGATCACCTTTAAATCCAAAAAAGGGGTTTATTTAATGTGTTGATTTTTTGCAGATAAACAAACAATGTGAGTGATGCGCAGTTATGTTTTTTGTCAATGAAAAAAAAGGGGACATGTTCTTTTTTCTTTAGGGCCTTCACTATCTTTTTCATAGAAATTACTTTTTAAGTATGGGACCGGGTTTACTGGAAAACCAAAATTAATGTCATTTAAGTCCCAAATTTTTTTGGATGTTCTTGAGGATGATGCCCTTTCAAGTCTTCAATATGTGCGGGCTGATAATCGGGCCCAAAACGTACAAGCAAATATTTTAAATCTTATGTTTAAAATTATTTATTTTTGGGTGACCCATTTTGCCTTTTTTCAAAAATTTTTTTTTGGTTATTGCCTTTTTTTCCCCTTTAATAACATAAAGAGCCCGGGGCTCATGATCGGGAGTGTTTTTACACTACAGACAGCCAAGCCCAACCCGGGGTTGTCCAAAAGCTCCTGCTCAAACCCCTTTTTAAAAACCCTTTTTTTATTTTTTTTAAAAATGAGATGATTTTTTTAAAAGCTTTAAATTTATATTACAACTTTCCAGTTCAAAACACACCACCTTTCGCCTAAATTTTTTCTATGCATCCCTTTTTGAAAATGTCGGGGAAAAATTTTTTTTAAAAAATTGGGTTTTGGGGGCCAAAATTTCTACTTCCCAACAAATTTTGTAATGGTTTTTGTACATAAAAGCGGGCCATAGTAAGTCAGTCAGCAGGGCCAGGGTTTTTCCCTTGAGTGCCCTTTAGGGTTTATCATATGTTACAAAAACGTATTTGGGAAATGTAAAAAACCCCTTTTTTTATATTAAATACAAATTTAAAATAAAAGTCATTTAAACCCCTTTTCCCAAACAAATTTTAACAAGACGCCAGCAACGAAGCTCGTGGAAGATGTTTACTTTTGTCTGTACAAATACCCCAAAAAAATTTTCATATATGAATTCCCAAAAAGTTTGTTGAAAAACTTACAAAAAACTATCCCTTTTCATTTCGCCGTTTTGCCCCCAAAGTGTCAATACACCCCTGGTCGAAGAAAAGGGAACAATTTCACGTTTCCCTTTGATGAAAACATTAATTTTGGGATTCACATACGATTTCAAAATGTATTGAAAATTTTTAAAAATAAACAATTTTGGGCACTTACGCCCTCCCTTTCCACGCTGGGGCGAAGCTTTTGACGATTTCAACTTTAAATTTTTGTAGAAATATTTTTTAAAAAATTTGTAGATATTATTTCAAAAAATGGGTTTAAAAATTTAAAAAATAAAAAATTTTTTTGGGACTTTCGCCCTTTTTTCACTATATCTCGGAAAGCCCGCGGCGGAGCTTTTGGGGACTTTTCAACCCATTGTTTAGAATGACAAAATGAACATGTGTGCAAAATTTCAGCTTGTTCGGAAATTTTTTCCGGGTTTCACCATACCAAAATTTTTTTTCCCCTCCTGGGGTATTATATTTTAATTTTTTTATTTTTTATTTTTTTTTGTTTTTGAAAGGAAAAAACATTAAATAAAATGTGAAAACCTATATCAGTCAGAACCCCAAGGGTGGTAGTGACCTTTAGGGGCAAGCCCCATAACACATTGTGAAAGTTCCCCCCTACCATTCCTTATCAGCTAGTTTTTAAACCCAGGTTCTTTAAAATTTTTGTCAATGAAAGATTTTGAGTGATGGGGTGATTGGTTTCAACTGATGATAAAAAGGGGTTTTAGGGATGTTGGGGAAAATTCAATTTCCCTTTTTATTTAAAAGGTTTTTGTTTTTAGAGTGAATGTATAGCTTTGGGGGTGGCGTTTTTTGTGTTTGTGTTGTGTTTGTGTTTGTGTTTGTGTTTGTGTTTGTGTCTGTGTCTGTGTCTGTGTCTGTGTCTGTGTTTGTGTTTGTGTTTGTGTTTGTGTTTGTGATTGTGTTTGTGTTTGTGTTTGTGTTTGCGTGTGCGTGTGTAAGTGAGAGTGCATGTGTTCGTGTCAAATTGCCAAGCTCTTAGACTAAAGACTGCCTAAGCTGCTTTTGGAATGATTTAATAGAGTTAGTGTTTTTTGTTTCGTAATTTAACTTATTGTATAAGTTTGCACTCCTACAATAGAAGCCGTCTTGGTAAAGTGAAGTTCGGGCAAATGGTGGACAAAGCGTGACTCCTCTGCCATATCTTGCCGAGCGATAATTAAGTTTAATTCTGTGCAGTGGGTCTAAGTCCACTGTATTGTTAAACATCTTCTTAAGGAAGACGATGTCAATTTCAATTAGACAGTTTTCTATGGATAAGATATTGCAAATTTTTCGCCTTTCTACGCTGCTGCAGTCTTTTCTTTGGCTGATAAATTTAGTGGCTCGATTTTGTATGGTTTCAAGTTTTTTATGTTACCCTTAGTTGTGGGATGCCACGCAGGGCATCCATATACTAAGATTGACTTGATTAGACTAATATATACAGTTCTTTTTACATTGGACCTGGCGCTATGCAGTGTTCTAGAGATGAATCCTAAAAGTTTAGCAGCTCTGAGTCTGACAATTTCCGTTTGAATGTTCCATTTTAAATCACTAGTTACAGTTATTCCGAGAATCTTGAGTGATTGTACTGATTCTAATTTTCTATTGTTTATGTGGTACGTTGCTGTAGCTGGCCGCTTGCTTTTGTAATGCTCATTTGGGGACATTTTAGTTCATTTAAAGACATGCAGTTAACTTGACACCACAGTTGGATATTGTCCAAGTCACTCTGTAGTATGCCCTCATCTTCCTGGGAGTCAATGACGCGGTACAGGGTGCAGTCATCAGCATATTGTCGGATTTCGGATTTAACACATTGAGGAAGATCCATCATGAACACTGTGAACAACAGGGGCCCAAGAACCGACCCTGTGGAACCCCTGACACTGCCACTAAACTCACTAGAGTGAGCTCCGTCATAAGTCACACGCATATTTCTTCCAGACAGGAAGCTTTCAAGCCATTTCAGAGCGTAGCCATTAATGTTGAGACGTTGTAGTTTGTTGAGCAGTCTCTTGTGCGGGATGGTATCGAAGCTTTGGCCCAGTCCAGAGTGATAACATCAACACGGCGTCCCGGCTTGGCGTCGATCGCGTACTGCCAGTCGTCTATAGCAGCGTTTCAGCATCGTAACGCAAGTCTTCGAGGCAAGAAGCCATGTTGATTTTTGTTGATTGCCTTTATGTTATTGAGAGATGTTGCAGGAGTTGGTAGTTGACCATCTTTTCCATTAGCTTTCCCACCACGGACGTAAGTGAAATTGGGCGGTTAGTTCCTGGTGTTGCTTTTATCGCCACTTTTGTAGATAGGAACTACGTTTGCCGCCTTCCACTCTTTCGGTATTTCCCCGCAGGTGAGGGACGCGTTGAAAAGGTAGCTCAGTGAAGGCGATATTGCTTGAGCGCATTTGTGTAGGATTTTGCTTGGTATTCCGTCGGGGCCCGTCGGTCCGTCTGGCTTCATACGTTTGACAGTGTGGCAAACATGCTCCGCGGGAAAGACAAACGTTTTCACTTTTTGGATGTTGTTATTCACAGGGTGAGGCGGAAAGATCTCAGGGTCATTGGCTGGGGGGCAGGTTAGGTTTTCTCTGAAATTGTTCGAGAATGCCTCGGCAATTTTTTGAGAATTAGTTTCCTCAATCCCGTCTATTATGAAATGCCGAGGAGCGGCGCTGCCTGTCTACCGTGGATGTATTTCCATAGCTGCTTTCCTGATCCTTCTCCCAGTTTCCACACGTATGCCTCATGTGCTCTTCTTATTTCGATCTTAACCTCATTTTCTTATACGTCTGTACTGTTCCCAATTCTCATCTGTCGGCGATGTCTTGTATTTTTTGTATAATCTGTCTCTGCGATGTAGCTTATTTACAATTTTCTTTGAAATCCAGGGTGATTTCCTCTTTCCCCGTATAACAAATTGTGGGACCGCGTTATCTACACATTTCCAGAAAGCCTGTTTCCACTCAGACCACAGTGCTTTCGATGTTATTAGGGTATTGTGTGAAAACGGGCAGATGTTTGGAAAGAGATCGTTCCAACCATCTCCAGTTGCTTTAGTATAGTTGTACGCTTTTCTCTGAACTTCTTTTACCTTGGCAGCTGCCATTGTAGATCGAACTTGACTGCCATGTGGTCGCTGACGCCAGTTACCACCTCCGTGCTCGCTATCTTGTCTGGGTTGTTTGTCAGAACGAGATCGATGATGGACCGTGAAGATTGGTAATTCTGGTTGCCTCTCGGACCATTTGGTGTGGTGTGACATCAAGAAACGCGGACAGAAATTGGTTGGCAAGGGGCGTAAGTGGATAGGCGTGATCAGTGTGTCCCCAGTCTATGTCCAGGTTGAAATCCCCGCATAGAATTATGGCGTTGTAGTTTTGCTGGACGTCTTGAGCTTTCATGATTGAATTGATGAGGCCAGTGTTTGTGTCATCTTTTGAACTTGGCGCGCGATACGCCGACCCGCCAGTACCCTCTCTTGCCCACAAGATAGCTCCACCACACTACTTCAGCGTTCGTCTCTAGCCTCTCGACTCGTTTCGGTTTTAGCTCTGGTTTGACGGCTATTAACCACGCCCCGTGTCGGCCACTCGAACGATCTTTGCGGAATACAGAGTACCGCTGGGCAAGCCTCTGCGTCGGAGATAGTGGAGTGAAGCCATGTTTCACACACGAAAATAACTGCGGGGTCTGTGGATTCAATCCATGCGCGAATGAGTGGACCTGTTTTTTTGTTCGTCAAACTCTTGCATTGAATGTTACGCAAGACAGTTTCCCCCTAGCACGATTATTTACATTTGTTTTGTTGTTATTTACACTAGGAAAACGCTAAAGTCCCGCCGCGTTGATGGATGAGCGTTTTTTTTTTGCGTTTTGTGCGTTTGTTTGCACTTTTCTTTGCAAGTGCTTTTTGAATGCATTGTGGAGGTGATTGTTGTCAAGTTTCTATGTTATTTGTTAATTGGTATTATAAACTTCAAAAACTCATATTAAAACCTTATTTCTGTAGATTCTGACTAATTTTTTCAACTTTTTCTTTCAAAAGGTACTACATCACCATAACCTTAATGTCCATGTGTAAATCTGAACGTTGTAGCCCTACCCGTTTGGTCAGAATCGGCCCAAATGTGACGAAAATATCGCACTAAAAATTGAAAAACTAATATTAAAACCTTTATTTCTATAGATTCTAGCTAACTTTTTCAACTTTTCTTTCAAAAGGTACTACATCACCATAATCTTAATGTCCATGTGAAATATGAACGTTTCTAGCCCCACCTGTTTGGTCAGAATCGGCCAAATGTCACGAAATATCGCACTAAAAATCGAAAAAAATCGTAAAAGTACGATATTTTGAGAAATATTTCTTCGATTGTACCTAAAAACAATACACCTCTAAGTTCAGAGAAAACGAAGGTCCGGTCAAATTTTCATCAAGATCGCGTATGCCGTTTGCCCGGAATCGAGCGAACAAACAGACGGAAAAAACAAAAAAAAAAAAAAAAAAAAAAAAAAAAAAAAACACCCGAGCTAAATTTTTTGGGGGCTCAGTGAAATTGAAGTCTTCGCTTCCGCTCGCTACGCTCGCTCGCTCATCCAATTATTTACATTAATGCCCCCGTTTAGATCGTCAAGAGAGCCTCCAGTCGGTATGTCGTAAATGAGTCTGATAGGTTAGGCATGGTGCATTGCCAGCAGGCCAATTAGAGTTTCCTTTCTTTAGTGATCTGTATGCTGTTGTCGACAGATCAGCGCAGGTCGGTGGGTTTTGTTGTGACAGAAATTGCATTCAATGAACAGTTGGTTTCGTCTTCCTGATGTTTGGCACACTGAACAATTAGGGCTGGTTGTTGTTGGACCTGGGTTCAGTTCAACGTCGCCACTCAGCGCAATGAATAGCAACCCTGCCAGGCCGAGTCTGATGGTTGACTCCACGGGGCGCCTCCTGTCCGTCGCCCGTAGCAGACTGCATTTAGCAGGCGAGAACCTCCGGCTCCCGGTTATACAGAGTGTTAAAGTAGATATTTTACAATTACTCACGATTAGCATCCTTTCTAGTGTGGGATGACATTCCCTGATGTTCGTCGCGCTTAGCTCTTTCGCCTGATTCCTCTCACACGTATGTACACTACATTTCACGAGAACTAGCACCAAAATAAGCTTCACACAAAACACGACTGAACCTCCACTTGCGGCCATCTTGGACGGGGGTTTTAATTGTGGTATTATTTCTATTCTTTTTTTTAATGCATTAAGAGAATTCAGTTCGTCTTGTGGTTAGCGTCTCTGCCTCCAATGCAGTAGGTCCAGGGTTCACTATAGGCAGAAGTTTTTTTAACTTATGACGTTCTTTGTCAGTCCTTGACTTATAAACGGTTACTTTGGAGCCGTCCTAGCAACGAGACAGATAATAAATTCTAATGTTGTTCCGAATCAGCCTTGTTGATTCTGGTGCTGTCCGTGTGTGGAATCATGTCCAGCTTGATTGATCGGTCTCTAGTTGGTTATTGTTCGATCGTCAGCACCTGCAGGTTTGGATTGGTCTGCTTTAAATTTTATGTCCCCCATCTGAAAATCAGTTCCTGAGTGGATAGACTCTAAATAAAAGGTATTTATTTATTATATATAGCCGTAAATTAACACACCGAACTCGTAAAACAAATCACCAAGGTTCATACAAACCGTTGTAACCACTCATCTTGACCCTTCTTTTTAGAAAAAAACATACACTCATAAATACCAATAAAGTGAGGTTTTCTAAGGCCGAAACAAGATGAGTTTAGTAGGTTTTAACCTCTTTGGGCCGGGACTGTAACCAAGAAGATGTGTTTACTCACACCCACACACTCGCGTGTGCTTCTGAAAGTTTAAGTTGTAATTTAAACTTTTTAACAGAAGCTCCTTGGGGCATGCTAGGCCTAGGTCATATGAATGCTGGAGCGATGTAAGAGTCATGTCGTCAAACGCACACATTTTACAAGACATGTAATTTATCTTTGAAAAAAAACATTGTGCACACTGTCTCCGCACGGGGAAAAAATACTCCAGCTTTCACCAACTTTTTTTAATTGTGGCATATTTATTTAATAATATTTCTTAGTTATTCTTTATGGTACAATGTTGTTAGGCCTACAGACTAGAATTGTACTGTAATTTGTGCACCTACTTTCAGAACTTCACTCCTAAAGCACGGTGTCAAACTTTATGGAATATTCTTTGTTCTTGTATATGTACTTACACCATCGACCATAAGTAAATCACATGGTCCAGTTGTATCTACTATGCACAGCCCTTGATTTACTTCAGTACGAAAGTACATTCCTACACACATTTTAAGAATTCAACTTGAGGTTTAGTTTGGAGTAATTTGTTGGAAGTGTTCCTTTACTCAACCTTCAGTTCGAGAAATATTCTGAAAAAAAAACTTTTATTTAATCACAAGAACAGTCAAAAAGTTCAAAAATATACTATTAATAATATTTGTTGTGACTTCTTTTCATGTAACTTGTCATTAAATAAGTAGTTAGGATGAAATAATAACTTTCTAGGTCCGATAGTATATAACTCAACTTTAATAATATAGTCATTTGTGATCAAGAAATCTTCTTAAAAGTTTCACTATCGATTGCCGTCTGTTGGGACAATCTTGCGACTTGCGAATTATAGTCCCAGAGTTGTCCAGACTGGAGTAAAAATATCACTATTTCAAACTTTGTAATAGTGCAGTGTATTCTATAGTTCTATGTTTACTTCTTCGTTGCAGAAAATTCTCAACTCTACTCAAAAACATGTTCAATCGCGTTTGGGCAAAATTGTTGACTCTACTCGAGTATTTTGGTTGGTTTGTGTGTTGGTTCTGTGTGGTATTGTAGGAAAACTTGTTTTGAAGTAGAACTTTGTTTTAATGAAGTGAGAGTGAAGGTCTGTTAATTTCAAATTAAATGGAAAACTAACGATTTAAAATTTTACTAGATATTATCATTAATTGCCATAACGCTGATGTTTTTGGATAACAAGTATAATAACAGAATGAGAGGGATATGATACCTAAATTGAGATGTATTGATAAATTATTTTGAGTAAAATGTAAACACTAACAACTATAAATTACCCCCCCCCCCCCTCAAATGTGAATATTTAAATGACCAACTTCAGGAAAATGTGGGTCATAGCAAGAGTTTTTTGAAAGAAGACGATAAACAAATCCGTTACAAATAGTTTACCATGTTTAATGGTTTGTTGTGTAACATGGTGGCGTGCGCGTCAGAATACGAGGATATCGAAGCACTTGATTGTGTTGTTATCAGCCCTCTTACAATGCGTGTCGGTTCTGTTTATCCCACCTAATGAGCTACTTAGTTGATTTCTATTTACAAGGGGATGTTTTGACAAGCGAACGGAGTGTTATTTTGAGCCCCCTGTAAACAATCTTGCCTATTTCCTTTGTTTTAGTCTCTCGACACTGTATAAAAGCAAATTCAGAATACTTCACCATCAATACAGATAAACATTACTACATTTGACAATTTGTTTGCTTACAATCTGCACCATTGCACATTAATTGTGTCGCTAATGCTAATACGCTGTTGTGGCATCTGCAGTCACGAGATCACTGTTGATCAAATGTTTAACGAACGTTTACAATGTACGCCGGCTGGGGCTTTGGGATCAAACAATAATTTACTTCCCAAATTCAATGATCGCACATTTCCGATTAAAAGAGCTGTTTTAGTAATAAATCTAAGTTTTTACTAACTATAAAAAGTAGCGAGGTTTGTGCTATCAGTCTTATTTCAGTTAAAAACTTTTATCTTGTTATACGAATGAATGCAAATGTCGTTTAATTTTTAATAAAGTTGTCTCTCATAGTAAAATATACAAGAATGTTCATCTACAAAGCCACACAGTAAATTTTATAAACCCAACCAACCAAGGTAACGTGAATTTGCTACAAATAAACTGAAAGCCAGCCGAGTTGCTCTTGCTTTTCACATTATGAAAAAAACCGCGTTGTAGCTCAAAACTCAACCCTTGTTTCTGAAACAAGGTGAGATTATACAGAAATGTAAAAACAACGCTTTGACGCTTATTGCCCACATTTCCACCCTTCCGAGCCCAGTTCCCCCCCCTCTCTCCCCCCCCCCCCCCCCCCCCCACCGCAGTCGCGCCTTCGCACCAGTTGTGCAGCACAGCGTATAATGCACGGTAATGTGCGGTAAAACAAAGTAATTGAAGCAAAGAACAAGAGCGAATATTTGAAACTTGATTGATGATCGGATATCAAATGTAGGCCATCGTGAAAACTGCCAAGGAAATATTAAACCCAGTTAAAATCATGTTGATGCATTTTCGTTGGTGGTTGTCACGTTGAAGAAAATATGTTTGAAGAGTGCCCAAGACTAATTGATATACTTCCCACAACATGATTGTGCCCAATATAACTAAGACCTCCGTCTGGGCCCGGAGTAGAATTTGGCCCAGAGCATGGCTCTGCTAATCGTAAAAGTCGAGAAAAAAATATAATGTCCATATCGCAAACATCAGTGAGTGTGAAGGGAAGTATCTAACTCCCCAAAACTAGTGGCGAGCTCCGGCATTCGTCATCGTATCCCCTCCCCATTCCCTTTACGACCTCCCCGACAACAACAAAGAGGACGACAATGACAACACGAACAATGACGAAGACGATGACAACCACGACGTGAGAACCGCCCCCCAACCTTTTCTCTCACTATTCATGGCTTTTTCTGACCAAGATGGAAGCTTCCTCCCAACATCCACTAGGCAAAGTGGCGCATTATGACCTAACGGTTGACGCGCCCACATCCCAATAATTTTAAAAGTTAGATTACACGCTATGCATTTCAAGAGCGTATTGTTACATTTCTAAAATGTTTCAAATTGATTTTCTATTATAAATCTATAAACTTTGAAAAATCATCTTTGTCATATTTTCTCTGCGTGTTTTATATTTGTGCTGCAATAGTAATTTTATTGTGATGAACCCAAAATTATTAAAGTGATTCCATTGTAACAATCAATTATTTAGGTTAAAACTCTCACCCTTTGTGAGCAAATACACCAAATGTGATTTGTTTCTGTACATTGGAATATTATCTCTATCTGCTTTATTAGTCAATTATTTTGGAAGTGAAATACTACCAATTAATAAGGTTTTTAAAATCTATTTATATAGGAGATTTTCTATTTCCATATTTCGAAGTCATTTCCGTTTTATATGAGAAAATGCTAACTTCCATTTGTAATCATATCGATTGTTACCAATAACGGTTTTATTATTTACTTATCAAAGAGGAGATTATCTGAGAATTGGAAATAACCGGCAATATTTATAGCGCGCATGAAAAGCGTAAAGTGCGAGTAAATGCGATTCTACAGTGTTGACGGATTTGTAAGCTAATGGATAGTGAAGGAGGGGTCGAAGCAAATCGCAACTCAATCCGACATTCGTAAAATTGAATGTTGTACCTGATACGAGGTCAAAGAGAAATATTTAACCACTGAAATTTCGCAGTCAGCCCTATCATTATTTTATAAATGGAGACGGGAAAAAACAAACACTTCCCATTCCATGTATCAATTTACCATGATTCTTTTACAAACATAAAGTCCAATCTTAATTCAAAATTATTGTCATTATTATAGTTTTATTTTCAACACAGCATTATTCATACCAATACATATAGCGATTTAGCGTGATTAAGGCCCGAATTCATAGTCGTCCCTTTAAAGAGCCTCTAACGCCACCCCGTCCTTTGGGAGCCCAAAGGGACGACTATGAATTCGGGCCTTAAAGTATCTATGGCCAGAGATAATTCTGGGTTGTCTTGTTTGGCTTTAAATTTAATGTCCCCCACTAAAAATCGGTAATGTAATGAAATAAGTAGACTTTATTATGATTTAACTTATTTTTATTTATTTTTGTATATCGGTTAAAATGGAACATAACTGACAATAACAGATAGATTGTTACTTGTCCGTGGAGAGCAGTACGTCACAAACACCTAGCTTATGTAATCTACACGAAGCTGTCGTCACGCTGCAAAAGCAGAGTTTACATCTTTTACCTATTTATATTTACCAAGTTTAACGTTTTTATTTTCATTTGAGAAGATGAGAAGACTTGTGGATCGTCTCTCCAGGGAGCCATTTAAAGTAGCTCACACGTTCCCTGTTTTACGTCAGAGCATATAATGCATACGTCAGCTATATGCAAATATCAACATCCTGGGGTAATGTGCATGTCTTTCAAATATCTAGCCCAACCTTATACTCTACTGACCTTCATAGTTACAATAGGTATAATCTTATTGTAACGGAAATTAATTTTAGGAAGGATGTATCAATGTTCGTTCGGCGTTTTTTATTTAAAATAATGGTTTCTGCATTGTCATTGGTCGCGCGTCGATGGCTTTGGGACCCGTTACGGTTGACTTGATGTATTTAAAAATAATTCAAAGCCCCAATGAAAATCAGTTTTGTGACTGAGCGGGTACTCTTATGAAAAAAGATTTTGTTCCTAGTACTGCGTTGCAGTGTAAATGTCTATGCAAGAATAGTATTTGTTTATTATTTTAAATCACTTTAGATATACTTAACCCTCACCGTATGGTCCATATGATTATGGACGCTGGAGCTAAAAACGCTAAATTTGCTGCTCATGCCAATACTCAGGCCGCACGCTTTTGCATGGTGAAAATATAATGCGTTTTGGTTTTGTTTATGCTCAAAATCAGTGGAATATTTGCCGGTAAAGATAATTAAAAAGTTTTCCGCCTGTTATTTTTTAAAATATCGGGAATGGAATCTTACAAATGGCTAGCAGCAAAAGTAAAATAACCATTTTTTAACATTCAGATGAGGCAGGTATATTTGTCGAAAACAAAATTACAGCTTTCTAATTTTTTATAAGTAGTCAATTGAAGGTAAAAATTAATATTAATTTCGTGTTAGTTGCGTATTTTAGTTTTCACTACAATTTCGTGCATCTGCTATTATTGTACAAATAAATGTGCAACTGAAAAAATGAAAAAACCGTTTTGAAATTGAGTTTGAAATCATTTGTTGGGGCGATCTTTGTTAAAATGTTTTACCAATTAAAAGTAAAATACTTTGTATTGTTAATGATGTCATTAGCACACGTTATACCTGCGTACCATATTATGAAATACCAATGATTCTGACAATTCAGTGCGAAGATTTCTTTTGTTAAGTTTCCTAGGTCGATGATGTTAAGTCCTCCCTGACTTCCTCGCGTTTTACGAACCATCAATATGGGTTTCTGGTTCGGAATTCTAATGCGCCTAGTTCAAAAAGTCTAATTTCTCAACCTCAACTTTGCATCGAATACAAGTGTTTTACACAAAGGGTTAACCTTTGACATTAGGAGCACTCTCTTTTAAGAGCTTTGCCCGTGTTGCTTTTCTTTAAACCGCTACTCGATTACACAAACTCCCATCGCGCACTTAGCTCTTCGGGTGTTGACCTTGACCCAGCATGGAGTGAACCCATCTTACACCTCACAGCCATGCCAGGAATATCATGTTGGATGCAATGTAAATCAAACTATCTTTTATGCTATACTCGTGACTATCATCCATGTCAAATATGCCGTTTTAGTGTGACATCACTCCATTGTAACTGCATGGCAACGATTCGTTTAAAGCCAAGATGGCAGCGCCCATGTGACCTTGGAAACCTTGACGCTCGCAGCGTGTAGGCCGAATATCATGACAATCATCACGTACCCAAAAAAAGTCATGCCATGCCACCTGTGTATTAATTAATATTATTTTACTTATATCATATTCATTCAGTAACAGAACTGATATAAAAATAAGAACAATCCACCTTTCAGCAATATCATAGATAATCGGGTTTATTGGATGAGCGTAGCGAGCGAAGCGAAGACTTCAATTTCACTGACCCCCAAAAAATTTAGCTCCAATGTTTTTTTTTTTTTTTTTTTTTTTTTTTTTCTGTCTGTTTGTTCGCTCTCTACCGGGCAAACGGCATATGCGATCTTGATGAAAATTTGAGGGGACCTTCGTTTTCTCTGAACTTAGACTTGCTACGTTTTTGGGTACAATCGAAGAAATATTTCTCATGAATATCGTACTTTTACGATTTTTTTCGATTTTTAGTTCGATATTTTCGTCACATTTGGGCCGATTCTGACCAAACGGGTGGGGCTACAACGTTCATATTTCACATGGACATTGAGGTTATGGTGATGAAGTACATTTTAAAATAAAAAGCTGAGAAAGTTATCTAGAATCCATAGAAATAAAGGTTTTAATATGAGTTTTTCGATTTTTAGTGCGATATTTTCGTCGCATTTGGACCGATTGTGACCAAACGGGTGGGGCTACAACGTTCATATTTCACATGGACATTAAGGTTATGGTGATGTAGTACCTTTTGAAAGAAAAAGTTGAAAAAGTTAGCTAGAATCTATAGAAATAAAGGTTTTAATATGAGTTTTTTTACTTTAAGTGCGATATTTTCGTCACATTTAGGCCGATTTTGACCAAACGGGTGGGGCAACAACGTTTATATTTCACATGGACATTACGGTTATGGTGATGTAGTACCTTTGTAAGAAAAAGTTGCAAAAGTTGACAAAGTTAGCCAGAATGCATAGAAATAAAGGTTTTAAAATGTGTTTTTTGAGGTTTATAATAACAACTAACAAGAAACAATTGAAACTTGACAACAGTCACCTACAATGCATTCACAAAGCACTTGCAAAGGAAAAGTGGTCCCACGCAAACTAAAAACTTACAAAAACGCTCATCCATCAACGCGGCGGGACTTTAGCGTTTTCCTAGTGGCATAAAATTGAATTATATTATTGGATGAGCGAAGCGAAGACTTCAATTTCACCGACCCCCCAAAAAATTTAGCTCGGGTGTTTGTTTTTTTTTTTTTTGTTTGTTTGTATGTTTTTCCGTCTGTTTTTTTGCTCTTTACCGGGCAAACGGCCTATTCGATTTTTATGGAAATTTTGAACGACCTTCGTTTTTTCTAACTTAGACTTGCCACGTTTTTGGGTACAATCGAAGAAATATTTCTCATAAATATCGTACTTTTACGATTTTTTTCGATTTTTAGTGCGATATTTTCGTGCCATTTGGGCCAATTCTGACCAAACGGGTGGGGCTACAACGTTCATATTTCACATGGACATTAAGGTAATGGTGATGTATTGCTTTCTGAAAGAACAAGTTGAAAAAGTTAGCCAGAATCGAGAGAAATAAAGCTTTTAATATACGTTTTTTGACTTTTTGTGCGATATTTTCGTGCCATTTGGGCCAATTCTGACCAAACGGGTGGGGCTACAACGTTCATATTATACATGGACATTAAGGTTATGGTGATGAAGTACTTTTTGAAAGAAAATGTTGAAAAAGTTAGCCAGAATCCATAGAAATATAGCTTTTAATGTAAAATTTTTACGTTAAATAATAACAAATTAACAAAAAAACAATAGAAACTTGACAACAATCACCTACAATGCGTCGGCAGAAAAACAAAGCACTTGCAAAAGTAAAGATATCCCACGCAAACTTAAAACTTTAAAAAAGCTCATCCATCAACGCGGCGGGACTTTAGCGTTTTCCTAGTTAGTAACAACAGTTATTTAATACAGTCAGCTGTGCTATTTAATTTTTGAATAAATCCATTTGTAGAATACAATTTTGAGCAATAAGTTACACAATGTGTCGTTCATACATATAATTTTACGAATTAAAATGATGGGAAAATAAAAATAAATGGATATGGAGTGTGAATAAAAAATAAATAAAACAAGTTATTTTATTTACACCATATCAATTATTTTCTATTGTTATCTGTGTATGGTTTGAACCATACAAGTATCGAATCTTACTCAGAAAATAAGAACAACAGTTTTAATAACTTATAACGAAATAATTTTTTACTAACTACTCCAAAGAACAGTCCATAAAACAAACTTAACTTCAATTATAGCTAACAATCTTCCATTCCTAATACAAATTCCGACTGAAAATATTGCGCCTGGCTGGAGTACACTTGTGTATTCACAGGACCTGAGTTGGTCGTTAGGAAGATAAAAAATAGAATGTTAAGAGAAAGATTGCTCGCACAGTGAACAAAGCTGCCTATCAGCGCAGACGATGAAGGAGACTAGTTTTTTCTTTGTTGGAGTAAAGCTAATTTGAGCGAAGCTTCTGCCTTGGCTTCAAGGGACAATCTAAGTATCCTGAAGGGGTCTAGAAAATTTGAAGTAATATGAATTTTGCTCTCTTTTTGACACATCACATTTTGCAATGTACGATTAAAACCTTAGGCGGGAATAAACTGCATTTCTTATAAGTGGAAAATTTTCATTTATTTCAAAGGCAAGAACTGTGGGAATATGTCCAATGTTTTTGATAACAGGAAAAAAACAGTAGGCCAAAGGCATCTAAGTCATGTTATTGTCTTGTCCATATATACTCAAATGGCGTCTACAAAATATTAGCTTTGTATTAAAAGTTGAAAGAGTCTATTTTTGAATTAGTACACTATGGCATTCAAAGCAAAAACGATGGACCACCGCAAAAAGCATTTTCTACTATTAGGAATCACTTCATATTTTAGAAAAATTTTCTCAAGTATACGAAAACATAGCGATATTTAGAAAAGTTACGAGTTTGAAATTTTTACTTATTCTGAACGTTTTGAACTTATTGGTGTATTATTAAATCCTGCACATAATTATAATATTAAACCAACGATTAATGTGTACATTTGCAAAGAGACGAAATACAATAATGACGAAATAGACAAAATGATTCAAAAAACGAAATCGACTTTCTTGATCGTTTTATTCAGGATGTGACGCATTTAAATAGTAGAGTCTTATAGAGTCGAGTTTGTAACTGATGTCAGCAAAATACTCCACCGTGTCCGTATAGGGAACATAGACGTCCATGATTCCGACATCGGCTCCAAAGATCTTAGAGATAGATAGACAAACCACTTCGTTTCGCACGAACCAACCTTTCTTTTCTTCAAATCAAATCATCGCCATCTTATTCTGTGCGCATTCGATCCGGGGCTTTACGGGAAATTCTCTAAGCCCAGAAGGCTATATGGTCAACATTTCGTTCCCGTTTTCTACAACCAGCTTCTACCATTTCTTTGTTTATACTTAAAAAAGGAAGGAAAATATTTTTGAAGTGGATAGTAAGTAACGTTTTCGCAGCCCAATGATAAACAACCACAACGCAACACTCACGTGTATATCAGCAAAAAAGAAACGTAAGATTTATTATAAGTATGTGAATCCGGACGTAAGGCCAGGCTCGCAGGCCCGCTGTGAACAGGTGTGGGCGATTTCAACCCCTAGCCGGCAATCTAATGCGCCACACTACCAACCCCTGAGCGTGAAATAACACAGAAGTATACGCATAAAAATAGAGAACAAGGGGTTTATCATTGCGGGAATCCCCCACCTAAGATGCGTCTAAGATACACCAATGAACACGGCAGAGACTGAGGCTTTCCAACGGTTTGTTAAATTATGTAGACAGCTTATTTATTCAGAATTGCGTAGATAAAATGTCTTGAGCGTATTATGTAAATGGAAACAAACAAACAAAATACATGTTGTATAAAACTAAAAGGTGGAGCACCGTGAAATTTGAAATTCTTGTCTATTTGAACATCACTTAAATTGGTTTTATATATTATATGTGATGAACAAAATTTAGTAATTTTCTTATCGAAATTTCACCTATCAAATTACTGGCGTAATCGAACATCAAAACACACGAACAACAATAGCAGCTTATTTTTATACACATCGACTAACATTACAGATGAACACCAATTTACACACATGGTAAATACACTGATTTGAACAGTTTTAATAAATGTGGATTATTTTGGAATGTAAAATTTGTCTTAATAACATTTTTTGACAAAAATTATATATTGATGGAAGGGTTTTCTTTATCTTTCTTCCACTTCTAAAGCTTTACAATGATTTATTACACTAGCTCATACACAATCAAATGGTCAGAAAACAAGATTTGCTGTGCTACAAACTAATGTGAATATAATGTGTAAGTCTATGCTTGCTAATTAGTTAGTTGTATGCATGTTTTATGTGCACACATAATTATATTTGAATGCATGTAGTGCGCTATTTTTTTAATTTGTGTAAGAATAAAGAATGATTAGAAATAGCATGGATGGTTTGTATTATTTATTATTGCAATACACATTCTAGTCCATTTTTGTTTGAAAGTGCATTTTGTTAATTTTATTATAAATCCTGCTGTTAATTCCCGGTTGTATACCTAATGTAATTATTTGCCTACGTTTTATACGTTTCAATGTTCTTTCATCATGATTATGTGTATTAAACAAACAATGCTTGACAAAGAAGACAACGCGCTCTTTGAAACGCTGGCAAATAATTTATGTACCAACATTGAGATTACAGCCGGATTAATTAATAATCAAATCTTTCATTTGTTCTTGCGAGAAAAACTAAGGAATATAATATGTTTTAAATTTTATCTTATTTGTGAAACTTTTAATGAAATTTCAAATTCTTCATTATGGCAGGATAGAGTATGTAATGTTAATCTTGATTTATATTAATCGAGATACGCAGGTTTTATTGTCCGCAGACGCCAGACTTGCAAAGAGTTAGGCGGGCTCTGTCTGATACGGACACAGGAACAGGTAGCTAAATAACACCCAGAAATATAAATGGGACAAATTCTGGCAAAAACGATTATTTAGTTAAGTGGGAAGATAAAGCGATTATTTATCTGCGCTGGTCGCCCGCAGGCCACTTTTTCAGAGCAAATGGCCAGGATCTAAGGCTCGGTTTACAAACTTTAATACCGAGATTAGAAGGTTTAAACTTGAGATTAGATGTTAAAGCTGAAGATTAACGACACGGCTTGTGATTAGGTCCCATACAGTGGTTGTGAGGGGAGGGGTGGGGGGTAAAGTTTTTCAAGTTACTGGTTTTGAACTGACATCGTGAAAGTTGGTCTTTATTGTCTTGGTAACATTTCAAAGTATCGTAAACATTAAAAGTTTTACATTTTATGCTCAAAATGTTATTGTTCATTGAAACAATAATAATTTAAGCTACCGTCGAGTGCATATTAAAAAATATTACACCAAATCATTTTGATCACCTTTGGTAGATTTATTCTCCTGATAAATATTATGTCGGTATATTTTGAGTAACGAATTTTTTCTAATTTTAGCCAAGATTGTCATATATTTCGAGGTTGCAGATTATTAGAGATTGATTTTGGAGCTTCTAGTCAGTTAGTTAGTTGATGTTGTTTTAGGGCACTCATAGTAGAGTTATCAGTGTCCATGTCAATTATATTGGAATCTTCCAAATTTTCTTTTTCCATAATTGTGGATTACCACCATGTTTTCTTCTTTCCAATGGGAGGAACGTAAGGGAAGACGAGGGGGGTTAATGGGAAGGAGTGAGGATGTTGGATAGAATGGGTTAAACTGGGTGGGAACGGAGGAGTGCTCGTTGCAGAGAGGGCCGGCAAGTATGGAGACGAAAAAAGTGAAAGAAGAAAATAAATATGAGTAAGGCTGTGTGAATGAAGAAGGGTGTGATAAAAAGTTGCGCGAGAGCTCTCTTTGCAACACGCACCCCAACTGGCCAAAACTCGCCCTTAGTTTTGGGGAACTCCCCTACTCACAGGCCAATCCACGGGAAGGTATAGTGAGTTGGACTTTGAAGGCACTAAATCTTAAGGTTATGTTTGAATATGATATTACACATGTTATTTAAAGCGGATGTTTTGAACTTTCTGTGAGTTTTCTTCAACATCCATAATATTTTCATGTCCTCTCTTACATGTTACACAAATCTTTGCACATAGCTATGTGATCCTAATATTACAGCTACGAATTTGTGTTAATACTGTTTAAAGGACGAAGTTGTCATCTCTGCTTAAGTATACACTGAACAGAGTTTTGAAGTGAACACCTGACAGTTTCCTGACTGAGTGGCTATAAACTCTAATTATGACATGATTTATTATTACATATTCATGAATCCAGAAAAACAAACATCTCAGGGGTATCGAACCCCGGTCCCCCTATTGCCAAAGCTACCTAGACGGTTTAGTTCATGACATCTTTATTGTTGGTGCGATGTGGATCTGAATAGATTGAAACATTACTGCAAAGTGCAACGATTCTGCTGCCTTTGAACTGATCAACTAAACATATCATTACCTAACGCAGATATGAGCGAAGGTTTATTTAACAATTTCATTAATCTGGATACACTTCCGTAGTAATTGATTATATGAAAATCAATCCCGAAATTTAAAAAAAATCATCTCTATTCAAGAGCCAGATCTTTATTTGACTACTTTAATGCTGATGAACAAATAACTTTACTCACACGTCTGGGCTGTGGTTAAATAATTATAAGACATAAAAGGGCAAAATGCGACTTGAAATTACTCTTTACGCCCTTCGCACGCTCACCATATTACCCTCAAAATCTTGGCTCACGCTAAACTAAATGTCCTCAGTACCAGTTACTTTGTAAACTTAATTAAAGCCTGATTCAATTACACGACTGCTTTAAGCGTTGCAACTGGTGGCGTAAACGTCACCACCCTCACAGTTTCCCTTACACAATAATAATATATTCTCTAGGCTAAGAACTAGTATGACCCGGATTCAGAATAACTACCTTGCTGTCAACCCTTGGGCGAGGGGCAGTACTTACTTAATTAAACATTGCTCTATTTACCGAAGTGATTATAGTTCTAGATACTTCGTCATTTAGTCTATATTTCTAATGACAGCACCTAGGGGACATTAGATGTTTTGTGTTGTGTATCTTTCATGAGACATGGTCAAAAAAGGGTTAATTTAGCGACGTAACCTATCTTGTTATTAAACGAGTGAGCGCAGCGAACGTCGTCGTACATGGTGAATTACAATAGGGTATATGCAAGAAGTTCAAAAATGCTAATTAATGGGTGTTTTCTGATGTTCTTTTCATTCTAAACACAAAAAAATTGGTTTGAACGTTTGAAAAAAATGTTTTCTATAAGAAAACTGTGTTTGAAAATGCGATATTTTCAAATGCCGCCGTGGCAACCGATAACGCGCTCTGATTGGTCGTGACGTCACCCGCCATGTAAGAGGCACGTAGAGGCAGTGGACTTGCTTGGTTGACGCGCAAATCCAATACGCAGGCCTACCTGACAGAATGGATTTAAGAAAGGCAGAGGCTAATAATATTAATTAACCAGAAATCTCTGATTCTAATAGGTAAATGAGTAATTAACCATACTTCACTGTCATTCGATACAAACCTACCCAAATTAACTTTCCCGCAAAACCTCCGTGCGCGAAACCACCGTAAGAACAGCTATCTAGGCCTAGGATTTTCAAGTATGTTTGGCTATTCGACGCCTAGAAGGGCAATGTATACAAGAAAATATATTCATGTAATTTATACAGTAAGACACAATGAGTAATTTATCATAATACAATGCCACCACTAATTACTAACGAATATAACGTACTAAAAAATTCGTTTTCCCGTGCAAAAACCCCCGTGATTGTACGCCTATAGGCCGGGCATATTGCTCGGCCTACAATTAAAAGTTAATTTTGCACGTAATTTATACAGTAAGACACATGAGTAATTTATCATAAAACAATGCCACCACTAATTAATAACGAATAACGTACCAAAAAAATACGTTTTCCCGTGCATAACCCCCGAGATTGCAACGCCTATAGGCCGGGCATATAGCTCGGCCTACAATCAAAAGTTAATTTTGCACGTAATTTATACAGTAAGACACATGAGTAATTTATCATAATACAATGCCACCACTTATTAAGACCGAATATAAAGTACCAAAAAAATACGTTTTCCCGTGCATCCCCCGAGATTGTAGACCTAATAGACCGGGCAAATAGCTCAGCCTACAATAAAAACAATAAAAAGTTAATTTTGCTCTTTTATAGATTAGAAAATGATTTTAAAGGCTCACAGACATTAATTCTTAGCATACTAGTTTTGGCAACCACAACTCATGTTAATTTACCACCGAGAGGTTAGCGATCAGGATTTTCACTTTTATGTAGGATGGCTATTCGACGCCAAGAAGGGTAATGCATACAAGAATACATATTTATGTAACTTATACAGTAAGATAAAGAAGTAAATTATCATAATACACTGCCACCTCTAATCAAAACGAATATAATGTGTAAAAAAAAAAAATTCCCCCGTGCGAAACCCCCGAGATTATTGACCTATCGGCCGGGCATATAGCTCGGCCTACAATTTAAAAGTTCGTATTAGCAACGACTATAGTCATGTTAGCAACCACAACATTCCCTATCATCATTTTCATTACTATGTTACATGTCAATTTACGCCTCAAATCTTTGGGAACACTTAAATACAGCTTATTTAGCGTAGCTACACAAGTGCTAGTGCATAAAGGAACAACACAATACTTATTTTTCGATATTCATTGCTGATTGCGCCCCTGCGCGTGTTATCCCAATGCGTCCGCTGGTACAGTCGTCCTCACCATTTTGTGTGCAGTGCTAATCCCTCAAAGAAACTAAATTTACAAACAGGCCGACTCATGTACCAATTATACCTTCGTCACAACTTTGGGACCCACCACCAAGATACATGTATCTCGACGTTGCCAAATAGAAATCAAAACTATCAATGTGGTCCCGCGACACATTTAAATTGCTTTTCTATTATATTGAACGGAGTGGAGCCATTGTATCGGCATCGCTGTCCGAAGTCTGAGGCGCTCGCCTAGCGAAATTAGGGGATGACAGGTTGACAAGACCACTTATTCCGCTCGAATGAAGAGCGGCGAAATAGGCACTGCACTCAAAATGGTGAGTACGACTCTAGCCTACATGGCCGGTGACGTCACGAAAATGGCGCGCGACCAGGTGCGTTTCAAAACGCTAATTTGACCAAGAAAACTGAAAACAATATTACGGCCAAACTAATAAATGTAGAGATCCAAATTTTTTTGGTGTTCTATAGGGTGTTAGTGGCTATCGAAAAAATACACTTACAGAATTTGTGCAAATAGCCTATTAATAGCAATCTAAGCATAAAACAGAAACACTTTTTCGGAGGGTACCCATCGTAGGGCACACGTCAGTGTACGCCCTCTGGGTCTTGGTAGAACTTTGCCCAGATTACACCTCATAATATCGTTCAATGCGAGATATAAGGCAAAGACCATAGCAAACATCAGCTATTCGAAGTAAGATAATGTTATACTTTCCGAGACTAGAGGCGAACTCTGGTAATCCTCGTCATCGAGGATCCCCCATCACTCTGTGACCACCCCGACAATGAAGTTAGTCGGCCTATTACTAGAAGAGCTCTCTTATGGTGGCAAGCCAAGAACACTTTGGACCGGTTACGTAGCGCTGGTTTGGCCAATCATCACTAATGGCCTACCAACGTAGTCTTCAACAACTTAGTTCAACATGTACAAGGTTGAAAGAATTCAAAATCGTGCCAACACACATATTGCGGGTTACAAAGAGCCTAGTACTTCTACGCGTCGTGGTAAATGTCGCCTTACCAATATCAAAACACTTTTGAAGCAAGTGAACGTTATGTTTTTCATAAAGATGTTGACCGGCGTGTGGACCTGTCCATCGGGTATCTTGGAACCTTCTGTATTCAAGGTGTCAAATCACTCCACCATTTGATCGAACCATTGTCTTCATAAGAGGTTTCTATTGCCGAGCTAACAGGATTTGGAACTTCTGATTATCCGAGGAAATTCAAAAGAGCTACCAACTGTGCAATATAGCGAATGCCTTATTTTTTGTATTGATGAGAAAGAAATGAGAAAAAAAGCAATTTTTTTTATGTTTTTTAAGTTTTTTAAGTGTTTGTTTAATTCTCTCAATTTGTCTTGCTAGCTCAAGCATTAAGTGCCGAGACTCTAATGCGGGAGGTTCCGGATTTGAATCACCTCGAGACTGGTAATCCTGACTGAAATTTTTTGCGAGGTTTTCCACAATCGTAAATTAGAAATCAATGTCCCGAATTCAATGTGTCTGTTATTCGTAATTAAACGTATTTCTATCACTTTGAAGTTACCTTTACACAAAAAAAAAAGAACGCTGTTTAGGTTTACTTGTATTCAAGCGAAGAAAAGTTTTTTTAAAAAAAATATTGGCCCCGGGTCGAAATGAGCCCGAAGCCACCCAGCCGTGGCGACTCACTGTCCGGGTGCTCTAACTGACTACGCCACGCGGACCCATCGAATGTTATTGTTGTGAATTGATTATTTAAATGCCGATATTGTTGAACACTGATTATTTAAATGCCGATATTGTTGTAGTTGCCATTGTGTAGTCCACAATGTCTGCTAGATGTGCCACCCGGCACCGCAAGGTTCTCTGAGTCTTCGCTAGGAGATCCAGATGTCCTTGATATGGGGTTGAGAATATGATCAGATTATCAGAGGCAGTGAATTTTTGACATTTGATCACAATACAAACACATGCACCTCAAAAATGTTCTTCAATATTTTGTTTTTTTAGATATGTTTGGATGTTCTAACTCGCGTTTAGTGACCCGGCACCTCCACCAAATAAAAAAAATATTTTCCTAGTTTTAATTTTGAACGTTTTAAATAACATTTTGAACGTTTTTGTTGATTTTGTTTAAATTTCGATGCATCAATCTGGAGTCCAAATAAAGATATCAAAAATATTCACACGTCGATATCGTAACGAAATATCTATTTCTTTTTTGACGCCTGACTGATAGTAATAATTACGATCAATAAAATAAATGCTACAATATCTGTTGTGCATAGGACGAGCAGCAATTATTATTATCGGTTAGGCGGGTAATATGGTGTTATGATTTTTAATGATAAGTAATGAATTATGACTTGACATAGATAACATATAAGTGTCAAGCTATCATGTATTTATTTATTTGTTAATTTATAAAACACGTTGCTAATTTCAACATTGCATTCAGCTCCACACGTGCAAATTATTATATACTGTACATTCATTATTTATATTATACAAGAATTATACCTAAAGCTTATGAAATGAAACAAGTAAAGCCACCTTGAGGCTACAACCCGACGTTTGAGATCTTCGCAAGTAATGTGAGATTGTGCTGCATGTTCTATGTACAGCGCTATCCCGCGTGACACCTCATGTCTTGACGCTTCGGCTCCGCTGGTTTCATGTTTCATCTTTATATGGACCCCCTCCCCTCCCCTCCCCCTCCCCGACGATGTTGACTTACCCATTAGTTTCTTGAGTGGGGGGGGGGGATGATTCTGTGGGTGGGGAAGTAAACTCTGTGATGTGGTAAATTACGTGCGAAAAGATACAGTTTAACTGTATATTGATATATTTCTTTTACTACGTTTTTTACCAGGGCCAAAACTCGCAAACTACGTCGGAATAACTGTCAATTTCTATGCTTGAATTTCGTTAAATGTGTTTACATTTTACACTCCAAAATCATTGATCTTAAGCTTGTTTTTGCTTTCCGCGATAGCACATACGATTAGGGCGCAGGCCCGAACGAGGACTTGCTAACGTGGTTTCGAATCCCACATAAGTAGAGATATTATGTTTTTTTTACGTTAAAATTTAGAATGTTTAGCATTAACAAGCTCAAATTAAGCATTTTGTAGGCATTTATTTTTTTATTTCCACCAAAACCCTAAATGTGGGGTTAATATGATGAATTATAGGAACATTGCAATTCAATATAGTCACATAAATAAGAACACTATTTTTAGTAAAATTAGCATTCCGTACCATTTTACAAAATATATTTACACCGATTTAAGTTCTAAACTATAAGACCCCGTTTATATTTCTTGCTTTTGGTGCACTTCTGATGGTAAATGATGAATTATAGGAACATTTCAATTCAATAGCCACATAAAACGTGAACACATTGATAAACTAGTTCTAATATGTATAGAAAAAACATTTTTTTAAAAGTTAAATTGCATTTTGTAGATTTAGATTCAAAACCCTAAACCCCGTTTATGTTACTAGCGTTCGGCGCGAAATGCTTGGTCACGCGGGTAAAATTCAAAATTCTTTACGTTATACGATAGTTGAGTTTTCAATGCTAATTTACCTGCCTTCTAACCCGGGTTCCATCTCGCGTCGAACGCTATTGTAATATAAATGGAGTCTAAAATATATTTTTAACGCATCTCTACGCATAAGCATTGTAATCGTCCATCGTCATCAATCACCACTCATCGTCTCGAATATACCTAGTGCAGAGACGTTGAGCAAAAAATCCAGCTTGATTTCATTTTGTTGCATGCGCATACAGCTTATAAATTCAGAAATGTTGTTACTTGATATTTTATTGAGTAACGTATACACTGCTTTATATCGTCTGCTTTATTAAACACTTCTTACAATTCAGTTCACGTAAGATATGATTTATTTATTTAGGTTTGAATATCATGTACTGAATCGAATGTGAAGCATTAGGTCTGGTTTAAGACGTGACTCACCGGACTAATCTTGTCTTTACCACTTGTTTGTATTACTAATTTATCACGCAAGCAAGCTCCAAAGCTCTTAATTGCGTGCTGCTTTCTGAAAACGCAAAGTAAAGGTTGTATCTTTGTGAAAGAAAACATTGCCAGGAAGATAAAAGTAAGTATAGGCTTATAGTCGATGGTTTTGTCTTGAAGATTTCTTTTTTTCTTTCTTCTTGAGTTTATTAAGGCTACACATTCTTGAATTATCCTGGCTTTACAAACGTGCAGACCTCTTAAAGTCACAGCGCTTTTAAAATAAACCTTTTGGTAGGGGAATTTAGAACAAAGGAAACGGTGAATTTCAATTTCTTGTAATGCCCCCGAAGGTAATTGAATTTAGAAATTCCAACCGAAATTATAAAGTTTTATATGAGAGAAAGAAATGACTTCAACAGAATGCTAATTTCAGAATATAGTTTTTATTATGCCTTTAAAAATTATTATCCATTTTAATTACAGTTTCTTAGAACTTATAGTTTAAAATGCTTTATTCGGATATTCGGTTTTAATTGTTTACAGTTACTAAGCCTATTAGGATTTTTGTCCATATTAGTCGATAAATTTGAAATTGTAAATTTAAGAGGACTAAAAGAGTAAATTATTCATTCAAGACATCTAGGTCAAACTTCAATTATCCCGGTTTACAGTTCACTCATATCAAGATTTGAACAAATAAAATGGCAAA
The DNA here is from genome assembly GCA_024449915.1 of Sweltsa coloradensis. Classification (NCBI taxonomy): domain Eukaryota; kingdom Metazoa; phylum Arthropoda; class Insecta; order Plecoptera; family Chloroperlidae; genus Sweltsa; species Sweltsa coloradensis. The sequence goes on along the minus strand of JAMZAV010001990.1, from coordinate 72,601 downwards.
TTGCACTTTTTATCTCGTTCTAGAAACAATTGCCTACTTCACTGAAATATCAACTCAAATATTGATGTGATAATATCCACGTTTTACAACTAGCATTTGCTTCCTGTGCATGTGAATTCTTTTACTATATTCACATAACGGAGAAGGTAGTAAAATATTGAATTATATATTCTATTGTAATCCCGGAAAATAATGTTGAGTTCTAGCGCCAACATTCACTATTCTCGATTGCAAAACATTATTTTGCACATAAACTTTACTTGTCACTTTTTGACATATGCACTTGATTAAATCTCATTTTAATAACGTCAGCCAGCATTTCATATGAATAATAATTCTTGATAATTGAACGAGTGAGCGTAGCGAACGTAGTGATTTCCATTCGACTTAAACGGCCCTTATGGGTTTTTTTGCGTGCGTGCGTGTGTTGTGTGTGTGTGTACGTTGAAAATCAGCCGAATCGGCTGAACAGATTGCGCTGAAATTTTAAACAGACATCCGGTACGAGTTTATTTAGAACTGCTAACAAAATAAGCAAGATTCATTGCGATTTAAACCTACAAGAAATGATAAACTGAAAAATAGACTTCCAATGTTTAGAAAATTATTTTAACGACAATGTTTTAGATTTTGAAAAGATATTTTTTGTTTGTTTTTCGCCTGGCCGTGAAATGCGTGCCCATGCAAGGTCAGGGCGAATGTTGGACGTCAAGGTACCCCCAAATACCGCTCGTAGATTGAGTAACCTTGCAATATTTTCACGTATTTCGTATTGGCTATGTTTACCATAGTAGGCCCTATTGCCACAGATGAAAGGATACACTGCGTTATATGCATTTCAAAACATGTTTAATTATTTTTGAAATACAATCTAGAAATTACAAAATCTTCCCGACCAGGGGATTGAACCCCCGTCTCCCAAAATTTAGGCTACAAGGGCGCTTTAGCCAACTAGACTAGGGAAACGCCAAAGTCGTAGTTAGACGAGGAGCGAGTCATGTGGTGAGTACCCGGGAACATTTTGCATTTTTTAGGCCAAAATGCGCCACTGTAGCCTATGATAGGCTAGGGAGGCCTAAGGTAAGGGGAAGAAAAGAAATGTTACCGGGTACTCAACACATGGCTCACTCACTCGTCTAACAACGACTTTGGCGTTTCCCTAGTAGGCCTAAATGACGACTAAAATGGTTTGTGACTTATTGAACGAGTGAGCGTAGCGAACGTAGTGATTTCCATTCGACTTAAACGGCCCTAATTGTTTTTCTGCGTGCGTGCGTGTGTGTGTGTGTGTGTGTACGTTGAACATCAGCCGAATCGCTGCACAGATTGCGCTGACATTTTAACAGACATCCGGTACGAGTTTATTGAGAACTGCTAACAAATTCAGCAAGATTCATTGCGATTTAAACCTACAAGAAATGATAAACTGAAAAATAGACTTCCAATGTTTAGAAATTATTTTAACGACAATGTTTTAGATTTTGAAAATATATTTTTTGTTTGTTTTTCGCCTGGCCGTGTAATGCCGTGCCCATGCAAGGTCAGTCGAATGTTGGACGTCAAGGTACCCCCAAATTCCGCTTATATGCAATGCATATTTTCACGTATTTCGTACTGGCTATGTTTACCATAGTAGGCCCTATTGCCACAGATGATGGACTACACTGCGTTATATGCATTTCAAAACATGTTTAATTATTTTTTAAATACAATCTAGAAATTACAAAATCTTTCCCGACCAGGGGATTGAACCCACGTCTCCCACATTTCGGCTACAAGGGCGCTTTAGCCAACTAGACTAGGGAAACGCCAAAGTCGTAGTAAGACGAGTGAGCGAGTCATGTGGTGAGTACCCGCCGACCCGGGAACATTTGCATTTAAGTTTGATAATTATATTCGTATAAATAATAGGGTATTGGTGGAAATCACTGTGCCGGAGGTTGCTGTTGTTGGCAGTCTTCAACTGAATATTCCGTGTGACTGCCGGGTCTTGCTTAATGGTAGATTGTTGTTCCGGGAGTTGTGTAAAAGTTTAGGCCATAGTTTAGGCCAAAATGCTCCACTGTAGCCTATGATATGCTATAGGGAGGTCTAAGGTAAGGGGAAGAAAAGAAATGTTACCGGGTACTCAACACATGGCTCACTCACTCGTCCAACAACGACTTTGGCGTTTCCCTAGTATTATGATGAAAATGGTTGTTATCGATTGCATATTTTATGAGTTCATTTTGCGCTGTTTTCAGGCTTACTGTTGTCTAGAATGTTAATCGGTTTGAACGTAAATGTGCGTACTCAATGATGTCCACGTGGATAGCTTGCTCACGCTGATCTCAATATTGGTATTTGGAGAATAAATACGAATTGATCCTTTTTGATAAACCAACTACACACTTACCCTTTGGCGATCCAGCTTTATCGATTTCCTTTAATCTATAAACATTAATGGCTCATCCATACGTCTAAAGTATAAAAAAATAACTTTGTTAATGTGGATATGCGTTCATAAACTTCTATCCATGATTGTTTTTCAGCGAAAATAATAATCTGTTTTTGAGTTTCAGTTCAACATGCAATTCCGCCCGCTGGGACAAAACATCAAATATTTCTAATTCTGGTCACTACCTTATCAAGTGTTTTATTTGGCTAATTTTTTGTACTTAATGGGGTTTTCACCCACTAAACTCAAAAAAATATTTCATTCAGGTTACCTAGTTATGAATTTAAAAAATATCAGAAAAATAATTGGGTCCACCTTGACCCCCCCCCCCCCAAAAAAAAAAAAACATGTTAAACTTGGTTTTATTCGAGCTAGGTCCCATCGGCAAAAATCTTCCATAAGAAATAACATGGGGACGATCTTTATGCCCCTTGACTTTAGAGGATTTTGATCCAAATTTTTTTTGACCATTATTAACATAGGCCTACTCGACAGATTTTCTGTAAATCCTCTCTCTTTATTTTGTTTGTTGTGCAAAATATGCTGATTATCAGGAATGGGTGTGATTTTGGAATGCATAATTTATTTTTGCGATGGGGTGTATATTTTTGTGCACGGTTTCAAGACACTATGTTATAAGGGGCCATTTTAGTTTGATACGATACTCTAGTATCTATATGGAACAAAAAAGAAGCAGTTAAAAGCCGATTTAAGAAATTTTCCAAAATGCCATTTTTTTTAATTTCTGGATAAAAAAAAATAGAAAAATTCGTGTATAATCACAGTAACAAGATATAATTTTTAAACTGTCATTTTAGTGAATATTATGCTATTGATTATATTTTCGGTTAAAACATAATTTTTGGGGTATTAGTCCCTTAACCTGTTGTGTTTTATAGAGGAAAGATTAACAACATATATATTGTAATCATACAAAATTAACTTCCAATTAATACAAAATTTAATTTGCGAAATATGAATATTTATTTTTTGATTTTTTTAAATCCTAGCCAATCAGAAATCTCCAATTCCGTTCATACATTGTTCGTGACTTTCGTTGAATAATCAAGCAGGCATCGTGTCCCTTTAGGGTAGGGATAAAGTCGACGTCGCTACGCTAGCCACGCCTCATAAACGCAGACCTAACTGCCCGTATCCCACCCCTCTTCGGTCTCCATTACCATTCACTGGCTGAACCTCGACGCCCAGACGGTTTCATTCTAACTAATTTGGTGTTAGATTTTAACACGGAATTTATTCTGTGCATGCAGTCATTCAGGGTTTGATATAACAATGTAGGATTTGATCATCCCTAAACCTATTAAGTGATCGTATGTTTTGTTCGTTATAATTACAAAATTTCAAACTTTATTTTACCAGCTTAAAAATATTCATGTTGACTTTTGTGTTAAAATTGGTTTCGAAAATAATCAACCCATTTATAAAACGAATTGGCTTCAAATTAAACTTGTTATTAACTAGTATCACAGTTCACAGTGTTATAAGAGTAAAATTGCATCGTCCTGTACTGATAGAATGGAAGAATAAAACGATATGAGCTTCATTAATAGTTCGTTTGAATAAAATCACATTAAACAAAATTAGAATCGAACTTCCATTACGTTTCGTATGGAAAACCTTCCTAAATAAATGCACGGATATATTTGTACGTTATGTTGGTTATAAGCTTGAATCTATTAAAATTGGTTTATTTGCAAGTGGATAAATGGTTTAATTCAGCTTGCAAATAACTCCAACTGAATTAATATTATATCTATGCTCTGTAGTTTAATTAATTTGTGGAAAGACGCGTGTGGTGTGGAAATCGTCAAACGACTTTAGAACATTTAGGCATAGTTTTAAAATATAACACACAATTATTATACGCCCAATAATTAATGTTTTAATTGATTAAGTTTAGTTTTTTTAAATCCAAAGACAAAGTAATGACAAACATTAATATCTGCAACATTAAGTGATTCTTTAATTTAACTAGACAGACTCAATGTATTGCACGGCTACGCTCAATTTATTCTTAAAAACTTGACTACTTCCGTGGATTGTAATTATAATAGCAACCAACACTATAGACAGAATTTAAAGGGATCAATTTTGATTTTTAGAACTCATATGGCCGATAAACTAGGGAAACGCCAAAGTCGTTGTTAGACGAGTGAGTGAGCCATGTGTTGAGTACCCGGTAACATTTCTTTTCTTCCCCTTACCTTAGGCCTCCCTAGCCTATCATATAGGCTACATTGGAGCATTTTGGCCTAAACTATGGCCTAAACATTTACACAACTCCCGGACCAACAATCTAACATTAAGCAAGACCCGGCAGTCACACGGAATATTCAGTTGAAGACTGCCAACAACAGCAACCTCCGGCACAGTGATTTCCACCAATACCCTATTATCTATACGAATATAATTATCGAACTTAAATGCAAATGTTCCCGGGTACTCACCACATGACTCGCTCACTCGTCTAACTACGACTTTGGCGTTTCCCTAGTCTAGTTGGCTAAAGCGCCCTTGTAGCCGAAATGTGGGAGACGTGGGTTCAATCCCCTGGTCGGGAAAGATTTTGTAATTTCTAGATTGCATTTCAAAAATAATTATAAACATGTTTTGAAATGCATATAACGCAGTGTAGTCCATCATCTGTGGCAATAGGGCCTACTATGGTTAACATAGCCAGTACGAAATACGTGAAAATATTGCAAGGTTTACTCAATCTACGTGCGGAATTTGGGGGTACCTTGACGTCCAACATTCGACTGACCTTGCATGGACACGGCATTTCACGGCCAGGCGAAAAACAATTAAAAAATATCTTTTCAAAATCTAAAACATTGTCGTTAAAATAATTTCTAAACATTGGAAGTCTATTTCTCAGTTTATTATTTCTTGTAGGTTTAAATCGCAATGAATCTTGCTGATTTTGTTAACAGTTCTCAATAAACTCGTACCGGATGTCCGTTTAAAATTTCAGCGCAATTTGTTCAGCGATTCGGCTGATTTTCAACGTACACACACACACACACACACACACGCACGCACGCAGAAAAACCGTAAGGGCCGTTTAAGTCGAATGGAAATCACTACGTTCGCTACGCTCACTCGTTCAAACAAGAAGTAACAGGATTCATTCAATAGCTGTAAAATAATTATTGTGCTCCATTATTCATACTTGCATCTTCCATACTATTTCATAATTAAAATCAATTTTAGTTAATGTTAAATTAATTAAGTTGCACTTGTATAATATATGTAATTGTTACTATAATTGTGCTACTGGAATTTCTCTATTCTGTGTCTCAAAGGTGTAATTGATGGAAAAGCAAGAAATTAATTTGAAAAAACATAAAAGTTGGATTTTCTTATAAAATAAATCATGCTCTTCAGTTTTATAAACACAATTATTTAGAAGTTGAAATACATTTTTAAATTATGTTTCTATTTCAATACATTACTTTTAATGTTGTAGTGAAGATATAATATAATTTTTGTGGGAAGCCTGCCCAGGGTGCAATTCATGCCCCTCTTTAGGTGTCTAACTAGGTATGTTGCGGATAGGACAATTGTGAAGGGATGTCCGAGGGCTGTTTAAGAGGACACAATCCCTTGCATTCGCATTAACGACTGAGGAAAACCTCGGAAAAAACCTTCAGTCAGGATTGCCGGTCTCGACGGGATTTGAACCCGGGACCTCCCGAATCAGAGTCGCGCGCTTAACGCTCGAGCCAACACTGTCGGTGTTGTAGTGAAGATGCAAATATAGGCAAAACGGTGCTGATTCACGAATAAAGACGATTGTATACCCTAGATGTAACCATTGTTCATCAGACAATTCCTACTCGGAGACACATTCCACTCATAACCTTCCAGCATCACGGTAAAAACCAAGCAGGACCTCCGATTAACATGTGTTTCTGGTAAAGCCCTTGAACATAGTCGGTACATAATGTTTTCTGTGATCTTGGAGGTTATGGAGGTGGTACGACAGCCCCACAGATAGTTTGAATATTCATTTCCAATGTCGATATGCAAGAGAGTTAATTGCATAAATATGAGAGAGACATAATTATGGGAATGTTTTAAAAACAGCTCACCGCTAATGATTCGCTCTAATCACCGTGATTACTAATTAAACGGGAACCTAATGATTTACCTTTTAAAGTTCGCTTTAGCAGGAAAATCCATCTTGGATTATAAAATATCAGAGAGAACGTTGTAATCGCAAAAGCCAGATCGCTAAACGGGGTAATATTTACATATTCAGATATTAATTCCGTGCACCATAAAAATAGCCGATACCTTCCTTGCAGAACAGACACGAAATACACGTTTCTCATTACTTATTATTATTTAGCCTTTATTCACAACAGAAACATATATTTCCACCAGTGCGAATATAATAGTACAAACATAAACATGAAAATACAGTACAGAAAAATTACAGAGCATATTGATTAAAATATATACATGTTTGTATAACTGATGTGTTTATGCGTTTGCGTGTGAGTGTGTGTGCGTGTGTGTGTATGTTTGTGTAACGTGTGTGTGTACGTGTGCGTGTTTGAGTACTTCTGGGTGTGGGTGTGGGTGTGCGTGTGTGTGTGGTCTGCCTGCGGCGTGTATGTGCGGTTACTGGCCTATAGTGTTGTTAAGTTCTGTTTTGTACGATGCTAAGTTTAGGAAAAAAATATCTAAGTTACAGTTCAGTTTAGTTAATTTGTTATAAGTAGATTGCAATCTGTTTAAACATGCATATTTGCACATGTCAATTCTTGGTTTATACTATAATGGGTTTTATTTAAAATAATAAGACGATTCGGTTCGCTGGCTCAAATTTCATCTGGAACTCAGTCTAGAATAATTGCAATATCTGCACAATTAGTTTTTAAATATTCTCTTCAGAGCATTGTCTAGGACTTTCGAGAAGTAGTTTAAAAAATATGTTATAGCTTAATGCCCAACTTAGGATAAAAATTGAAATTTACCTTCAGTTTATAATTTTATTGAACGAATTACAAAATTAAAAAAAAATATATCACAATTGTCCCTAGAACAAAAAAATACCACATAGTTTTATAACAGTGTAGACTTAGGGTCCTGTAACCCCTTCAGCAATTCTTCACGGCACTACGTAATACACTGTGCCTTCGTCAATCAATTTTAATAACTGAATTGGATAGTCGTAAAATAAATAGATAGGATATATTATCATTGCATTCTGTTCTGTTCAGTTTGATTTCAGAGTGGACAGACAGTCTTAGCTGTATATGTAATGCATGTTTGTATAACCCAATGACAAATTTCTAAAACATTTTACGGTTATCAAGTCAACATTATACGTTTGTAAGAAACCCAAGCATTAAACAAATGAACTTGTACGGAGATTCTCGTGAAAACCCTGGAAATGCCTCAAATTGCTTTTAATAGAATTTAGGCGCGATCAGATATTGACCAATGTACTAGAGATACTATATTGCGAACATGAAAAAAATACACAATTGTTTCCACGCAGATTGGCAAATTAATAAACAAAATCCAGTATCGTAGTAAATATTACAAACGTTTTGCCCGAAGCTTGAAACTCAACCCTTCACCCAGTTATGTAGGTGGACGGTATTTTATGTGTATCACTAATTCAGGCAGTTTTTAAATGTGATTTTGTTTGGTCTGGTTATCACATTGGTCCAGAGCTAAAACGTGAACTTTATATACGCAAGAATAAAGTAAAATGAAAGTAGAGGCTTGTTGATTGTGTAAACCATATCCATAGGGCTTGGGCATAGGGTTCATAAAAAAAAAAAAAAACCAAAAAAAAAATTTTAAAAAACAGTTCAAACTTCAAAACTTTTTTTCGTGAACTCTTCTAACTTTAAAACTAAAAAAATAATTTGTTTATTTTATTAGTTGGTAAACACTCCCGTGGTGTAACTGATTGAATAAAAATAAATACAGAAATGAATAAAATGTATCTGAGCCGGATATCGAACCTGGGTCTGCCGTCTACGACCGTTAAATACAAAAATTTACAAAATGTACAAATTTTGAAAATGTACAAAATTACAAAACTTACCAAATTCCCGATCACATGATAGGAAATGTAATTGGAGCGTAGCGAAGATTCCATTTCACTACACTGGAAAAAAAAATACGGAATGTTTTTTTTACTTGTTTGTATTTTTGTGTGTCTGTTAACTCGATTCTGGCTAAACCGATACTCCAATTGCAATGAAATTTTCTGGAGGCCTTCGAAATCTCTGAACTTAGAACTGCCGCGTTTAAGCGCAATCGAAATATTTCTCATAAAAATCGCATTTTTACGATTTTTTTCAATGAAAAAAAAAATACTTTGGCTTATAACACCTACATGCTTTATCCGATTGTAATGATATTTTCACAGAACCTTAAATTTATGAATAATTTCATATATTCTTGTGAAATTTGAGCGCAATCAAAATATTATTTCTTATAAAAATCGTAATTGTACTGTTTTTTCGATTTAAAAAAAATTATTCGACTTATAACACCTATATGCTTAATCCGATTGTACTGATTTGTTCACAGAACTTTATTTTATGAATAAATACATTGGTATGAAATTTGAGCGCAACGAAAAATTATTTCTTATGAAAATCGCAATTTTACGATTTTTTTTCATATTTTTAAATAACGATTTTTTTCGTTTTTAAAAATGTCTTCGACTTAGTATTGACTTTTTCACAGAACAACAGAAAACCTGCATAACACATGGCAGCTCAATGCACCGAATGCATGAATCGAATTGTGTCCCTTCTACAATATGAAGTATCTGTGATAGTGTATGTGTCTGGATCAACAATTTGCTCGCTGGTCCAGTAGATAATGTCCCTGCTTACAATATACAAGTTCTAGGGTCCGAATCCCTCTTCAGGCTGAAGATTTATAATTTATGATATGGACTCGACGGGCATCTATCAATTCTTGGATTTGAATGTGTAAACGGTGATTTTAGAGCCGTCCTAGATACGAAGAACATGTTACATTCTAAGGTTGATCCGAATTAGCCTTATAGGTCATGACGTCGCCCGCGAGTGGATCGTGCCCATCGAGTTAGGTCGGTGTTTGATATTTTCGCCAACCTTTCTATGGATAGGCATTGTTCGCTCGTCTATGGGGTCAATGTTTGCGGGGTTGGGGCTTTTCTCACTTTAAATTTGCGTCCCTCACTGAAAATTAGTTATGACTGAGTGAGCAGAAAAAACACAAATGTATTTATTTGTACTAGGCCGCTTCGCGAACACTTTGTCCAGTCGCGTTGATGGATGAGCTTTTATCATAGAAACCGAGACGAGAACCGACTCGCGCCTCGTAGTGCTAGCCGCGAATCGGTGAGGGGCGGCGAGGTCATATTAACCATGTTGCCCTAAAAGTACCATTTTTATGAGAAATATTTCTTCGAATGTCCCCAAAATCATAACTCTTCTAAGTTTGGTGAATTCGAACGTTCCCAATAAGTTTCATTAAGATCGGAGTTGCCGTTTGCCCGGCTTCGAGCCAAATATCACGAAAATATCGCATTAAAAAAGAAAACATCGTGAAAGTACGATATTCATGAGAAATATTTCTTCGATTCTACCCAAAAACTTGGCAGATCTAATTTTATGAAGATCATATGTGCCGTTTTCCCGGTAAAGAACGAACAAACAGACAAAAAAAAACACGAACTATTTTTTTCAGGGTAAGGGAAATTGAAGTCTTTGCACGCTCATTCAATAAAATTATACCTCAAACAATTAATAAGGAATAATAATGCCTTAAGTTACGTCACGTTTTCAACCTTCGTTTACTTGCGTTAATCTACTTCAAACTTGTTTGTAGGGATTCTCGCTGTAGTGTATGTGATCCCACACATAACAAAAACTTGTAAAAAATACAGCCAAACCTTACACACTCAAAAGAAATGAGATCTAAAAAAAGGGCCAAGCTCATCTACCCTTCCACATTTGCGCATTCTTAATTCATAAACGTACAGTGTCCCGTAACAACACCCTTGAAAAGCTTGGCAAAATAGAATTTGCAACTATTAATTTAAACGTAATAGTTCATCCAAATTTCTTTTTTTCTTATTAATTGTCACCTAATGGTTATGCGAATTCTATTTTGCCAAGCTTTTCAAGGGTGTTGTTACGGGACACTGTACGTTTATGAATTAAGAATGCGCAAATGTGGAACGGTAGATGAGCTTGGGCATTTTTTTAGATTTCATTTCTTTTGAGTGTGTAAGGTTTGGCTGTATTTTTACAAGTTTCTGTTATGTGTGGGATCTCATTACTTTTTCAAGTTCCATTGCTAAATTATTTGTTAAAATATAATAAATTTATCAAAGTCGATTTAATTGCTATGGTATTACCAATAAACAATAGAATGAAAAATATAGTGGTCCAAAGACTTGCTTTTTGTAAACAATGAAGGCGATTATTGTCACGTAACTATAGTTACTTGTTGATTGTATGCCTGTATAAGGCTTATTTTAAAACCTTTATTTGGAAGCTTTCCAGCAATTTTTTTAAAACTTTTTCTTTCAAAGGGAATTACATCACTATTACCTTAATGTCCATGTAAAATATAAACGTTGTAGCCTCACCCGTTTGGTCAGAATCGCTTATCAATTGAAACTGACGAATTAGATAGTAGTAGTCAGTAGTAGCCAGTAGTAACTAACGTCCTTAAAGTGATTTTGAGCATGTTTCAAGCTATTTTTTCACCTGGAAGGAATGCTCGTATCCCAACCAAATTTGGCATGTGTTGTCGGGTACCTAAATCCCCTCGATTTTGATAGTTTTCAAGTTAACATCACGTTTCATGATGGCTGGGTGACACCTCGAAATCACCCCAACTCTGTTTGCTGTATAAGGTGCCAGAGTGTGTAGCGCACCGCGGCTTGGCTGCGGCGCCCTAACGGGCACCTAGATCCTCTTCAGGTGACTATCTGTTTTTAGGATTTTTTGGGTTTTAGGGTTGTTGGGAAAGGAATGTCCGAAAGCTGTTTCAGAGGACAATCCCTTGCTTTCACATTAACGACTGAGGAAAACCTCGGGAAAAAACTTCAGTTTGGATTACCAGTCTCGACGGTTTTCGAACCCGGGACCACCGGAATCACAGTCTCGCGCTAGCGCTTGAGCGAACACTGTAGAGTGTAGATAATCCACTTAAAGGAGTCAAACTTAATATTCTGGCAGTAAGTTTAGGCTGCAAATATCAATCCTCTAATTTGTCGACTGTGTGTAACTTCACCTCGAAACTTTGTTTATCATATTTCCCCAGACATCTGTCAGCATTTGAATTCTAACAGAAACATTCTCTCTTATTCTCCAAGCTGTTAAAGTTAAACACAACTTCCAGTGTCACCATTGCGATGAGTTATTTCATCTCTGTGGACATAAAATTGTAAGTTTACACCAAAACCATAAAATTAAAATGCGCCAGTTGTTTCTGGGCGCGAAAGTTGTCCTTGTTCGCTTTAGCGTTTAATAACACAAACATTGGACGGTTCCGAAAGATAATCTAATGTCTAGTTTAAGTACTAGTGTAGTGCACGAATATCTTGAGTGTATTAATTCTATAAAATTAGACTATCCCATGTGAACGGTACTTCATAAATGGCTACCTGTCGAGTCGAGTCAACAATTGGTTAATATTTCCGCATGTAAATGTAGTAGATGGCGACAAAAAGCTGAGGTTATTAATTTGTGAACTCTCCTCGTCTACTCGTTGGCCATGCCATTTTGAATCAGACATAAATTGGTCCATACGAGTCTTGCACCATATTATTATTAAGGCTTGGCAAATATATCTAATTCGATAAGATATCAACATGAGTTTATCGAGTTTTTTGGCTTCATATTGAATCATCAAAATATTTATTAAAAAAAAATTAAATTAAAATCTAAAAACGTTACACATTAAAACTAGGAATAGAGTTTTGGGGCATGTTTAATGTGTAAGCCCTTAATGCTGTAATGCTTAAGAAAAATGAATTTATATCTTCAAATCACAGTATACCCGTGCTTAGTTATGTAGGAGGTGCCGGATAGCCTATAGTAAATGAGCCCTGATTTTTATTTATGGTGGAGGTGCCGGGTCATTCAACGCGAGTGTGTTATCGTAAAAATCGCCATGAATTTTTGGCGATGACTATCAACCCCATCATTAATTATTGCCACACATCCTTGATAGCAGGCCTAAGTACTTTTGGTACAATTATTCTATGCTTTATTTTAATTTTTTACATTTATTATTTTTTTGCACAATTTTATTTTTTTATGAATCGATATCGATATTGTAATTTTCATGTGATATCGACGGTAGAATGTAGAATAACGTAGGCCTTAGTTGTAATGGCTACAGTGTCGACAGCTGGGTCCACTCTACAACCGACCCGGCACATCCAAGGAGGATGCAGTGGTTTTCGGACACACTGTCAACCACATGTGCTTCCAACCCCGAGGAAAATACATTAAATGTAACTTCAAACAACCTTGGACGATGTTATAATAGATCAATATTAAGGAATTATTACGCAATAATAATAAAGTGTTGTCGGTGACAATTTTTTTCTCGTACTTCTTGTTCGTTGAGTTTATTAAATAATCCGACAAACTAATATAGTTATTTACTTGTTTGAGGTCATGAGGAATTTAAACCATCTATATAATTAGGTTAATATTATTTAACTTTTTATTTTTTAACGAGCCTGGTAAAAATTTATTTTTATCGATTTTGTTTAGATTCAATCATTTCATATTCTCTGAATCCTTTTCATCTTTGATCACATTTCTTAAAGTTGCATGCTTACAAAAAGCGAGTAGAATTTAAATTACAAGTTTATCACACTTTTCTTGCTTACCCATCCATAGGTATAAAATATTATGTATTACTAGCAATACGTTATACCCATTGATATTAAACCCCTATAGTAGGCTAGATTAGCAGTGTCCAATACTTCCGCACAGGCGCGAGCGTAGCAAATTGAAGCGTCGAAAATCCAGTTCAAGATGGCGATTTGGCGTTTTAATTTATGCTTTTTCAAAGCAATAAAGTATTTTACTGGATTGTGTGATATGGTTTTAGCTTGTGCAGCATGATATTGAATAAACAGAAACAATAAGAAGTTATTGCATAAGGGAATTTAGTAATCATTTGATGTTAAAATCTAGTATAATCGGCTGTCAAACTGGCGGCCATCTTTAAAAATATTCGGTCTTCAAATCGCTCCCATTTGATTAACATGTAAACTGTCATTTCAAGATGGCTTCCAATTGTAACGGAAGTGGACCACTGACTGCTAATCTAGCCTAACAGTAGTTAAATATCAATGGTTATACCCCCCATAAACACGTCATTACATTAATTTTCAATGTGTTCAACGCATTTGCTATTTGAAACGGTAGAAGAGATTTTCCCACGTGACATTTCCTAAATTTAGTGTTAATCACCTTAAAAATTTATTTTGCGAACGAAAGAACTTACAACCAATTGGCATTAATCGATATTAATTTCAACCTTGTAAAATATTGACATTGATATAAATTTAATTAGCTGCACACGCATATATCTCCACTCGAGATAAAAATGATTCTGTAGACAAGTAATGCTCTATCAATCCAAACTGAACATTTTCTGTCATTCGTTCTGGCAGCGATCTCACATTTCAATCATTTTTCCGTTTAATAAATATGTTTCTATCTGGCTCTGGAAATATTGATTTCCTGTCGAGTTGTTAGCAATCCAAACACTTTGTGCACGTCATTTCTCTGCTTCTGCCAGTGTTTGGCATGCGATCGGGGGGTTAAGCTACACAATACACGCTATGAACAACTAGAGGGTGCTACGTGAGGGCTTACGCTAATCACCGAGTCGCATTTTACATCGAAGTATTGGTTTAAATTTGATGGATACATTGATTTCGATTTATTTTCGACTCAATCAGCTATAGGCTTAACAGAGCCACATCTTCATGGCAATGCGCTGCACCAAAAGTTAAAAACCAACGTTAAAAAGCATGCTCCATCACAGGTTTTGATAGTATTTTATTTGTTTTCGTTTCAATCTGGATGAAAGAAAGGTGGCATAATGTATAAAATAAATTCAACAATAAGTTCTCCTACTTCTAGCACAGGTACTGGGGTTCCCATAATAACTAGCGAAGCTATCAACACACTGTTAAATAAATTAAAATACTACATTTTTATCAAGATTTGAACACAAGAATGAAGATTCTCGTCCAGTGGTTTCTTCTGCGAAAGTTTGATTACTCTCTGATTTGCTGTTCCTCATTTGTGTCAAACCTCATATTCGTTTGAGTGAGATCGTCTAATAAATCAGTTTTTTCTTTTCTTTTTTCTTTTTTAATGATTATTTTCTCTTCTTTCTTTTTTCTTTTTCTTGTTTTTCCCTTTCCTTTTCTTTTTTTCTTTTTTCCTTTTTTTCCCACCACTTTTTTGTATTTGATTCATTAATTAATTGCATTTAATATCCTTTTTATTTGTTACCAAAATTGTTGTGTTATAATGCATCATTGTTGTAATATTACTATTTCTAATATTTACTTAAATGAAGTTCATTGTTGTGGCTGCATATTATTTAATTAGATTTATTTAGGTGTCCTCCTTTGTAAGTCAGTTTTTATAACTGAATAGGATAGACGTTAAATAAATCATAAATAATAAACAAATAATTAAATTAGGGTTAGCGGTGTGTGGGTACACGAAATTTCGTGTCGGGTCAGGCCTTTGGGGTCCGACTAGTAAGTCAAAAAAGCTTCCCAATTTTTGGGGTGCAAAAAAAATATTTTTTGCAGGTTGGTGGAGGTGCCGGTCCAGATGTATTTTATTACAAAATGCCATTCAATGAAAATCCAGACAATAGAAAATGAATTGGGAGAACATTAGATTATTAGATTCTTCACAAGTAAAATGCATGATATATTTTAACAATCAGTATTACAACGGCCGTCTGTATCATATCCGACTCGACATGACCCGAAAACACGAAGCAGTTTAGTCCCCGAACGTTATGCTAAGAATGCAACACTTACATTCATCCAGTATTCAAATCAGTTTGGTGGAGGTGCCTGGTTGATAGTAAGGCCGTCTAATTCTTAAGGATTACGAAAACATTCTGTATCATCCTTGTGAAAGAGCAATGAAAACCAGGATAACGTGTTATTTCCCATTTTGATGACTGCATAAAACCTTGTATTTCATATCATATCTTTATTGTCTCATTTACTGTACCTAGTGTAATGTACTTCCTCTCCTGTTCCGCAGTCTTACGATCTTATTTGATTATTATCACGGTCTTATTGCGGCGGATGTGCTATCATTCGGCCGACTGTAGAACGGTGGACTCGAATCTCTAGGGATTAATAGCTACTCTAGCTTCCACCATTGTCCGGGTGAATATTAACACGTTATTGCCTTGCTGGCTTATGTTTATATCGTCGTTTAAATTAGCATCAAACCACTCCACTGGAGGATTAATTATTGAACTATAATTGTGGTATTGTAATGACCTAGAATCCTAATCACGGATGTCGGGTTTCAACCGAAACTGGAGCAGACTCTGCGGCGATTAAAACGAAGTTGATTGCTAATTTTATGAAGAATTATACGGATACATCTTTGAGACTACCATTGAATAATTTATGTTAAACCAAAGATTGTATAAAATGAGTTTAGGAATTTTTAAATTAGCAAAGATAAATTATTGAATCGATATTAATAGCGGTTATTTGTTGGGTGTTTCACAAGATCCACTGAATCTTCTAGCGGATATTCGCAGCGAGCGAGTGGAGAGGCGAGTCCGGGAAGATTGAGTTTACCTTGGGTTTATCATGTTCCCGAAGAAATAAATTCTTCCAAAATTATAAAGAAAAAACAATTTTGTATGTTTTGTTGTTCAACCATTTTGGAATGACTTGTATAAAAAAGTAGACTTAATATTTCTAAAAATGTTTTGCTGGGGATATTAATGATAGCATGAGTAAAACATGTTTATTGTTGAGGTACCAAACACAAACGTTTCAGAGAAAAAAAGCAATTAAGTTTTCATGTTCTTGCTCTTGTTGTGTCATTCTTTATACGTTTCTTTGCCATATATGGTAAAGTAGTTCGTAGGGTACATTTAATAGTTTTTCTATAATAAACAATAATGGTCATTGAAATGAACTACACATATCTTCGCTCTCTCAAACTTACATAGTGCATTACTTCGGAGCCGGCATTTGGTGACCGCCACATACACAACATAACTTCTTCGAAAGATCAATTGAGCCACATTTACATATTACACTCGTAGTAATTTGGATCAATCTGTGTATAACTTTTATTCACGCTGTGCTTGCTTCAAGTGTTTTTTATATGGTTTTGTAACATCTATTTTTGTCCACATTCAAAACCTTGTGTATGATTTTTTTTCATATTTCTATTTGGAAATTATGTCATCAAAGTTTTATTAATATCAACTGAGTAAAAATGTGTATACACAAATTATAGACACTATGTAAAATAAAACAAAATAGAACTGGAAAACCCTAATTTTAAGTGAAAAATTGCGCTTTGTAGCATCTTTTCACAAAACGGTATATTCACGTACGTCTTGTAATGACATACATAATCACTATGTGTAGCTTCTCACCACGTGTCAACTTGAATTCGATTTCAACAAATATTTACCCGATTTCCCACAAAAATATTTTTATAAAAAACTGCTTAGAATGGAATGGATTCTGAAAAATGGGTGTTCGATTCCCAACACTTTCTGACTGAAGATATTGTTCTAGTTTTTTCATAATTGTTCTGAAAATAGATCACATGCACAATACACATTTTTGTGAACTCTCGACTACCATACAGCACTTTTACTTATTGTGTAGCGAAATCAATGTTAACAGTAATTAAATCGTTATGCATTTTTTAATTAATTTTTTCCCTCCATTCTTGTGCTGGATATTCTTTTTTTAGTGAGCTCATATTCTCCTGTCATAAACCTACGCATGAAGTATTGAAAACGAATCTCGAGGATGAGACATATTCGATATTTCCTAAAAATATCGAGCCATCAGACTGCGGATAAATTTACTCCCGTGGCATTTTGACATATTGGCTATTGATTCGTAATGGCGGCGCTCTGCCTAGGACGCCGTATCGGTTTCGCCTGTCAATCATGTTAGGACGCGCTGAAATATCTTGCCGGGCGCTTTAAAGTTTGCTTTTTTAGAATTCCACACACGCACGATTTATACCTGGTTTATATTACTTCAGTTGAACGCGAGTTGATTTTACTAGGGTAACCCACTTGCGTTTCCATTGATTTCAATTTTCTCTCGTTATTATGTGGTTTTCAACCTTCACACGCGGAGCGCTGCACGCTTTACTGTAAGGCTATTCGACCGCGGTTTTCCTATTTCCAAAATATACTACTTATGTCAAAATGATAGTTAATGGATTTAAAACCTGTCTCTTTTAGAAAATCAAAACTATTTTTTTCAAATTTTTCTGATCGGGCACTTGGCACATACAGCCTTTTCAAAATAATTTCAAACTTCAATTTGACCAAGCACATCATTCAACGTAGGTAGTTGTGTTCTTGTGACATTATTTTACAACTTTTTTTCCAGAGGCTGACTGAGAAAAAAATATTTTTAGCAATTGCTTTTCCAGCGAATTTTTTCGTTTGTCGGTAAAAATCGGTACAAAATACCACCAAACAAAAAAAACTCGCAGGAAAGACACTACTTTTATTTTCTAATAGGGCCAGGTTTCAAAGCAGTTCACTATATTTTGACTATGTGCATATTTAGGAAAATGGAAAAACGTGGTCGAATAGCCTTAATGTCTGTACAATGTCAGGCAGACCATAAATTTGAAGTAGAAGACTGTCTATAAATACAGACATATTATGTTTGATTAAGTTGATTTGAAGCTCAGAATCAGATGTTTGGTTATATTTCCTGGAAATGGTTCACGATGGTCACGGAAGTCAACCGTCCTCTGTATACACTTCTCCTATCATTGCCGGTTACGTGTGTAACTCCAATCTTTTACTCGAGTCAAAAGCTGAACTTTGTTAACTTGATTGTGTTTACACGCTAAAATTACCCGCGTTATCGACAAACCCGCGTTAGAAAGCGAGTAATGTAAACCAGGTCTTACGGTAGGAGTTACTTGTCTTACTTCATTTACAACTATACAACAACAAGAAAGAAAATTTAGACTACTAAAAAGGTGTTACCAAACAAAACAATTATTTCATGGTCGCGTTTTGTTATTTTGTATTTTATTTGAATTGTTACAAAATGTATTTTGTTCAACTTTTTACTTAGTAGTCTGAAAAGAGCTAAAATATTACTGTTAAATATATTTAAGAACATAGTCAAAAGTTTTTTTATGATCATGTTACCTGTTCTTCTAGTTTCTCATTTAAAATTAAAATAAAATTCTAAACATTTGCAGATTCTTGGTAAATTAACATGACTGTGTTACTGTATAATACACCATCTCATTTTTATTATTTAGGTGGCTTAAAAACAAAACTCCACCAAAATGTTCTCATGCTGCTTTAATTTTCAGCATCTTCTACGAAACCCAATACTGGTGTTTATTTTAGCGCGTGTGCAATGTTAAATAATTATTCAAATTTATTTTAAAGTACATTTACGAGGTAGACAACTTAACACGGGAATAAAATTAAAAAATGTATTTTAAGGTACTGCGAGATCGACTTGCTACGTTTCAAACTCTGCAATTATCTTTTTTGTCTACTTTGTCCCTAACTCTTAACCCCCCACCCTTCCCCTAGCCCGAAGACCTCAAACGCAACTAGGTCTGAAGAAACGTTTTTTCTTTGCACAACCGACTTAACTCAGGAACTTTCAAGTCTATAATCAACTTGTATATTTATCATTAAACGTCTATTAGTGTTTATAACAAATTAAGTTTATTCCTTGTGTATTTTGTGTTTTGGTGGCATATAAATTTGTTAGGCAGGCAAATTTGCACTAAAGTTCCACGCATTATCCAATACCCAGTACAATATTCACTTATGACTTATTTATTCAACAGTATTGTGAACAAGTGTCTGTGTGTTGTCTAGAAAATAAATAGAAGATAATATTCGCAATATACTCTTTCTCAGTTTGTTTACCCTAATTTAATACCACGATAAGTGTATAAGTGTGTAATTGCAGCTAGCTCGGTAGTTGAGCATGAATATACTTGGCACGGTGGTCGTACGCATCCCGCACTCTGTGGTCATATATCACCGCACATGGGTATGATGGTCGGGGAGAGTGGGGCTACATCATTTATCATCGTCCGGGGGCGGACAAAGCGGTGATAACCCAAGTGGTGTTGATGCAAACGTAGAATTACGGTGTGTGGAATCGCCACTGACGTGTATCATTTACAACAATACATTAATATGTGTGTAAGGCCTGTCGACCACAGGAAAACCTAAGGCAGAAAATGTTTTTTATACTTAGGCAATTTACGTGTCGAACAATAAAATACATCCAATATACAGGAGACTTATTTATTTATTTATTATTATTATTCAATGATCATCACATTATGTTCACAATCATTAGGAATATCACAACGAGCATAGCCCTTAAACACAGAATTGTGTGTGATATCCCTAAATAGTAAATGTAATAAAATTGATATTAAAGTAGATATTAAAGTAGGTAATTAAAATTAACATTTATGTAGCAAGTTTAAACAAAAATAGATAATCAAAAACTTTATAAAAACTCGACGATTAAACACAATAGTAGGCCACGATAGACCCACAATACAAACATTCAAACAACTAACATTATAAGCCTATAACTTATAAATTACGTACATCAAAATATAAAGTTCACAATTATAAAAACATACCGCATTTGAATTAAAAAGAATAATGATAGAATTGTACAAATCTCTTTAAGAAAATAATAATATTATTTGAAAGTGAAGTGTGAGCTTTATTTACTTTAATTTTTTGATTCCCTAAGAAGTTTCTTGAAATCCAGTGCCTTCATGTTGAGAGCCTTCAGATCCAGAGGAAGTTCCCTCCACAGTCTTGTCGCACGAGGATAAAAAGACAGCCTGTAAGCTTCAGTTCTTGCAAAAGGAGCATCAATTGCCACCATCTCACCTCGAAGTCTTGACCTGTTTCTACTTTGGAGAATATGCTTAGTGTCGAGATCAACATCGCGCACTAAGCACTTTCTCGGAAACAGTACTTCCAATTCTTCTAGGTGATCTTCAATAGATGGTAGCTTGCAAGCATATCTTCTACTTGAAGAATCGAGGCCAGAGTGGTTAGTTTTAGCCAGAATCATTTTTGTGGCACGGTTTTGAATTGCCTCAAAGGATGAGATGTTCTGTCTGTAGGTAGGGTGCCATGCGGGAATACCATACAACAGGGAAGACCTGACTAATGCAATGTACACTTTTCTACGTACTTCAAACTTGACACCATTTAAATTTCTTGAAATGAAACCAAGGAGCTTAGAACACTTATCTCTGGTAACTTGCACATGATAGTTCCATTTTAAGTCTGGTGTTATGTTCAAGCCTAGAAGCTTTAAATTTTGACATGCCTTAAGAGACTGGCTGCATAAGGTGTAGTGTCCATCAAAAGAACGTTTAGTACGAGTTATTCGCAAAAGATGACTCTTCTTTCCATTCAAAGACATTTCATTCATCTGAGACCATTCAACAATTCTATCTAAATCCATCTGAAACGCCATTACATCATTTACATTGACTATGGGACGATACAAAGTACAATCATCTGCATATTATTGTGTCAAGCTGGAAGAAACACAATTTGGCAGATCAAGCATAAATACAATGAACAACAATGGTCCAAGTACAGATCCCTGAGGCACACCAGAGGTTATGTCACTAAAGGAAGAGATTGAACCATTAAAAACAACAGCTTGAGTTCGATTCGAAAGAAAGCTAGTTATCCATTTGTGTAATGATCCTTCTACTTTGTAGCCAAGAAGCTTGTCCAGAAGCCTTTTGTGGGGAACTTGATCAAAAGCTTTCGTCCAATCCAATGCAATTACATCCACTTGCTTAGCAATACCACTATCTAAGGTATACTGCCAATCATCAAGAACCTTTGTAAGCATAGAAATTAGAAACGCAAGAACGTTTTGGAAGGAACCCATGTTGTTTATCGTAACAAATAAAGACTTAAATGTGTTATCATTTCGAAAAGGATCGATTTGTGTTTTTTTTATCATGGTGTTTCTGATTTAAATCAGTAATTGATATAAATCTTATCTTATCAAAACTATTCTCATCTTTTTTGAATCAGTCTAAAATCAAATTATTTATTTTATAAAAAACTTTGATTTAAATCAAATACACTTTTTCTTCATTTGAGCTACAAACACAAGAGTTTTAACTGATTTTAGGCAAAATTTTACTTTAAATTTTTTTTATTAAATTTTCTGAAACGCTTGTAAGTATTTGATCCGCTAACCAGCTTTACAAGTTTTGAAACACTGATTTTGTTGATTTAAACAAATAAAAATCTTATTTAAATCGAAAAAATCACTTAAATCTGATTTAAATTGAAAACATAAATCTCATATAAACAAAATAATCATGATTTTTTATTTTAGAAAACAAAAAATCATGCACACTGCTTTTTTATTTATTACGTCATGTGTATCAAATAATTTATAAAACTTTTTTACGAAAGGCCGGTTCCATTAATAATTCGAGTTGTTTTAAACTAAACTTTAAAACCAGGAATATCCCACGTAACTCTGGATTTAGAGTTCAGATTAAAGTTGATAGTACACCACATCTACCTATCTGGCAGATAACTAAATGTGTTTGAAACTTATAATTTAATGAAAGTGGTCCTGAGAAGTACAATACATTAATTAATTAACTAACATTAATTACATAAAGTAATACACGTATATGTTTGATGTGGGTTTGGTTTGTACCATGGTTAAGTTAACTTTTTATTTTATTAAAACCCATTGAGATTTACGTGCTACACATAAAAGATTAGTAGTTTTAAAAAATGGATTCAGAATGTTGAATTACTAAAATGCCTTCAATTTGGCTTACGAAAGTAATGGGGAAAGTTTATGAATCCTATTTGCTAATGAAGAATAAAACGTATTTATTATTCTTATTTAAACAGTAATTCTCTAACTCTACTTATTTTGTATTTTTCTCATCGACTTTAAGCTTTATGTGTGATATTTTATTTAATTTTGTGGTCATTTTTATCCGAAACACGTTTAAATTCAAATGAATAATATTTATGAGTGTCTAATTTATCATCATCATTTTATTTCCACGTTATACCAACGCTATGCATATAACCAATTATAGTACTATAGCTTTTGAGTGATTAAGTGCTATGAAGTGAGCTAACTTATGAGTGTGTGGTTTTGACACATATTTCAAGGCAGAGTTGGGTTATGTTTTAAAGAGAAAAGTGAGTTCTTTTAAAAACTTTTCTCACTAATGCGTTATGTTCAGCTTACCAGTAACTTATTTATTTTTTGTTTGAAAATGCCACCAATAACAGAGCGAGCTCCACAAGTGTGGTGTAGACATTAGAATATGGATAAATATATACAATAGATACAACAGGATCATTCAAGGGGCATAAAACCCAAAAAATATTTTTACCAATCTATAGCACAATACTACACTAAAATGACCGTTTAAAAAATTATATCTTGTAACTGTGATTTAACACGAATTTTTTTAATTTTTTTGATCCAGAAATTTGCAAAAATTGGTGTTTTGGGAAATTTCTTAAATCGGCTTTAACCTGCTTCTTTTTTGGTCCACATAGATACTAGAGCATAGTACCAATCTAAAATGCCCCTTTATAACATCGTGTCTTGAAACTGTGCCCAAATATACCCTCAAACATACAAAAATATGCATTTCAAAATCACACCCCATCTGAGTAATCATCATATTTTTAACGAACTACTTGTTTAAGTAACAAAACAACATATAAAGAATTTACAAAAAAGTCTGTAGAGTACGTCAATAATGTCCAATATTTTTTTGATCAAAATCCGACAAGGTCACGGGGCATAAAGATCGTCCCCATGTTATTTCTTATGGGAGATTTTTGCCGATGGGACCTAGCTCGAAAAATGTCATGTTTGACAATTTTTTGGGAGGTCATAGTGGCCCCAATAATTTTTCTGTTAATTGCTTAATTCATTACTAGTTAGCCTCAATGAAATATATTTTTTGAGTTTAGCGGTTAAATACCCCCTTAAATCAAAAATAATTTCAAATCTATATAAGTCTACTGATATGATGTGGGCAAAAGAATATAGTCGAATACAAAATAAAATTCAATTAATACAAACTAGAATAATCCTTGCGAAGTTATAATATTATTGTGAGTTTACTTGTCGAAAGTAACTGACGTTACTTTGAACCTGAAATGCAAAAAGAAAATTAATAAAATAATTACGGATTTAATCATTTATTATTTGTCTGTTTTTAATATATTTGTACGTTCTTTTATGTAATTTTAAAATTGAGATTTTCTCATATGGACTTATAATTAACCATTTAGAAACACATTTCTGCATTATTTTTCTTACATATTATTCTTAACCTTGGCAATCAACCATTCAAATTTTTATTTTATTTTTATTATTTTCTGATGATTTTTTTTGAGTCTCAGTTATTTTCAAAATAATGGTTTACGTTAACTTAACTAGTAACTGTTGTGCTGAGATGACTTTGAACAAGCTACTATTTTCCGGTAACTTGTCCACCTCTTATTATAAGTATGCATACAATCATAGGCTAATTCAAAACATAATTTAGATTTGTATCTTCACTTTGAATTAAGCTAAGCGAATGACCGCCGTACGTGCCCAAGTAAATGCCAGTAGATATTTTGATTCAATTCAAGACCAGATTACGTCATATCACGCACCTCGCACACAATCTCTAATCACCCACAAATCACTTAAATATCCCCGTCGTTTCTGCATAAAACGAGACATTAAGCTCAATAATCACAGTAGGATACCATCGTAGAGTAGGCTGAGATAATTACAACGAGCCGTAGTGTAAGCACTCCGTGTTGAACTATAGGTTTATCAGTGAGGCTAAGAGCATTATACGCCGCAACCGAACTAATAATCGCAGCCCTCTAGAGTCTGTGTATTCTCTCAATAACGATGCGCGATCTAATTAAACTTAATTGAACATTGTGATTCCAGGGGCTGTTCTCAAATACTGTGCTAATCGAACCTGAGTAGCACGAACAGATTACCGTGTTCCCATCACCTAACTAGGAAGCAACAGGGTAACGAAGTGGATACGTATAGAAAATGTCGCCAAGACTATATTAAAACCTATTTAGTGGATAGTAACTCTTTAAGAATAGATTACAAATTATTGTGGCGATTTTAAAATTAAAATCAGAGGATGGCTGAACACTTAATGATAAACACGCATTTTTATCGAACATAATATTTTACTGTCATACATACAAATATATCAAGTTGTACAAAAATAATATGATTACATACGAAACAAAACAAAATAATTATAAAATTCTTAACTGTGTATTTATAACATACAAATTTATTGAATAACATTTAATTACGAATGTCTTATCGTCGGCTGTTCCGCGATGTATCTACTAAATATGATTTTTAATGGAGCTCAAACTTGGCATAGTTTTCGATTATACTGTTAGTGGTTGGTTTTCAATTGCTTTTATCTACCTTGGGAAGTATGAATAATAAACAACCAATATCAATTTCGTATTTCTATTCTGTATTCCCTAATACAAACTTATTTACAATAGAGGTAAAATGGGGCTCATGGAACAATATAAATCATATACACGTCGAGTCATATATAAAAATTGAAAATATTACTCTTTTAAAATAATAAAAAATAACACTGTTAAATGTCGATTTAATTATATTTTTCAGTATTTCCTGTTGTGTCGTTTAAATTCTCCAAAACAATGTCTTAACCAATGCTAGAAATATATTACATGTTTCTCAAAATGAATAATAATTGTTCATCGGTCAAGTCTATTTCCACCAAGAAGCCACTGCAACGGGAAGAACTCGTCATACCGCCATGGTGCTAGGGAAGGGTTGGACCTTTATCATTGGTGAGACAATGCCTCGTATGGTTGAACATGGCCGCTCGAACATTGTTGGCACATCATTGACCAATACTCAATACCTCAGTAATAGAAAACTATTCAACAATGCTCTCGTGATAACAATATGTTTGACAATATCTTCCTCGATGTCTCCCTCGCTCTGAAGCCGTGTGTCTACGTGGAAGGCTTATCGCGACGTCGGTGTCAATAAATCATGATTGGAAAGGAAGAACGGACAGCGAGAACTAGTGCGACTATCTTAATGGATTTCTTGGAACATCACGATGAAGAATTTTGACATTTTGCCAATTTATTGCAACTTATCTTTTCAAAATCTGCTATATTGTGCAGGTTTTCAATGTTTGTGTTACGTTGTTATTATGAATAGACAGAATGACCTACGCTACCATCAACATCTTAATACATCTGGATGATAAGTCGTATTATTTATGTCGTATATTGAACATGGCCCCTCGAATATCGACATGTTCTTAGTTTTGACAAGATTTTGTTCTAATCATATAATTTCATCATGGAGTTGAGATTTGTTTACAACAAATGAAGTCTACAAAATACTCAATCATCAACACAAAACAAACACAACAAAATTGTAGTCAAATGCTACTGTTAAGACGTATAAAAATCACTTACTACTGCAGATAAATTAATTCCATTGAAATGATGTATATTGTGTAAGTGAACATTTATGTGTACATGAACACAATATAATACATCATTAATATAAAAGTCACTTATGCGTACTATTTTCAATATAACACACACAAACTTCTTCACTACAATGAGTGAGTTATATTATAGTGCTCGCGTGTTTATAAATCTCAAACTCAATTTAAAAAAGCGTTGTCCTAGAGTATCTAGATCCAATCCTACGTAATGTTTACTTGGTGTTGGCAATTATCTTCTTATTGTAATTTCCTCATTCTCACCAATTTTTGTGATCCAGTGCTACTGTATATTTTATTTTTGTAAAGTTTTGATCTTTTTATCAATTGTGTTGGAAGATATGTTTCATGGTCATTTTGTTAATAATTTCATCTTTAATATGGATTGTTGTTAGTTTTCCTTTGTCAACCTTCAGTTTGAAAATGATTTTTGATTAAAAGTCGAAGAATCACAAATAAATATTTATAAAGAGCTTTGTCCAATAAACACTTATTTATAGAATAAATACCTAGTATACTAGTTTCTTTTATCTTAAGTAATAAAAAATGTTGTGATTTATTTTTTATTTGATGCGTAAGTCTATTGAAGTACTTGTCACAATATGTTTATATTTTATAATTTTCTCAGCTATAACCCAATTTTACAAATTTAGCACAAGAAAAAGACCCTACAGTGAAGACAAACAAGATAATCTTTCAAGAACTTGAAAATATATTTGAAACTGTTCGATCGAAACATGTTCCAGCGAGTTAGCTACGTCTGGCAAATAAAATGCAACTGGATAAAAGTATCATTAAATTCAATTTACATTTCTTCCTCCGCGTAGTTTACTCATATAATTATATGGTTGGATGTCTAGTTTCATTCTACTAAATGTCACATGCAAGTGTTGAAAGGTTTTGTTCTGTAACGACAAACAATAAAAAAAAACATTCTCGAGTTTCGTAAAGGTTTCGTGCGGTGATGGTTTTAACCATTTCACGGCAATCGTTTCAATTTGGAAAACGCATACTTTCCAAGTTCGGCATAACTTTGTATATCACTGCACAAACACACAAATTTAACATATTCATTAATTAATTCAGATATAATTAATTTCGATCTAAAATACACCAACGATTCAGATTTTTTTTTATTTACTTGAATTCAGAAATTACAAAAGTCATGAATTCAAGTAAATAAAAACAATTACACCTACGGGAGTGTTTCGCGACTAAACAAATCGAGAAACGATTCAGAAGTTATAAGTTAGGGACTCGGTGGTCTAGTTGGCTATGGCTCCCATCTGGAATGTGGGAGGCCCGGGTTCAAATCCCGGTCGGTTTGGAATGTATAATTTCTGTATCGAATTTATTGTTGCTAACCCATTGGAGCACTTGGATGAGTCATTCATCATATTTCCCCGCCAAAAAATAAGAGTATTAAAATTATCAAAAATATTACAATTTCATATTGTATTCAACAAATCCAATTTCTTTAATAACTACTCTAATGGGAAACAATGAAATGAAAGCAAAATAATACCGAAAACCTGTCTTCAAATTGACTTCAATCACTGTTGTCGGAAAGCAATATATTGCTTGACTTACCTCGTGCCCTACTAGTTGTGTAAATAACTATTATTGTTACATTCAAGTTTTAATATGTACTATGTAAATTTTCCGACTTATCAAAAATTTATTTCTGGCACAGAAATAGTTTGCTTCAAATGTTCCCAGTGTAAACCTGCCCTTAAGAGATTAATTCTAGAAATCCAAGTAAGTTTTATTTTAATTTTAAAATGCAAACCGTGGAATAAAACCCTTTTCAAACATCTTAATTGAATTCGTTTTTAAGTAAAGCTACAGAAAATGAATAAATGATACAAAACCGCAACTCTGCGAAGTTTTCAGTCGGTGGAATATAAATCCCGATCTGAGTAGCGGAATCGTCCTCGAGACGCAATCGATACTTCAACTTCCTCTTGAGATTATCAAATTTCGTCATTAATTGGATTTACTCTATCCGGTGGAAGTTATTAGGACTAGAATAAGGCTGTCCCTGGGTTTGGACAAGTTACGCTGTACAGGCAGGTTCAGAAAAGAGGCAACTAGTTTCGAGATGCATATTATCTGTAAGTGAAACGTACAATACGGAAAATTACCGATATAGCAAACCGCTTAATCGATTGAGTGGTATCGTCTATTAAATCAGTTTTTCCTTAAATTGTATTCGATTAATTTAATTTTGTTTAATTTTTTGATAAATTATTAGAATGTATTGTAAGAAATTGTTGTCTTGTTAAACATTGTTTTAATATATTATTTCAAAGATTGCTTAAAGGGGTATTCACCAGCTAAACTAAAAAATGTGTTTTATTCAAGCTAACTAGTTACGAATTTAGAAAGTAACAGAATATTTTTGGACACACCATGACCAGATAAAAAATCGTCAAACTTGATAATCTTCGAGCTAAGTCACAACGGCAAATCTCTCCCATTAAAATTTAATAACATGGAGACGATCTTTTTACCCCGTGACCTTGGAGGACCTTTATCCAAAAAATGTTGGCCATTATTGACGTACTCGACAGCCTTTTCTGTAAATACTCTTTATTTTGTTTTGTAATTTGGGCAAGTGGTTTGGTCAAAATATGCTGATAACCAAGAATGGGTGTGATTTTGAAATGCATATTTTTGCGTCTTTTGAGTGTATTTTTGTGCATTGTTATAAGCCCCGATGTTATAAATGGCCATTTTTGATTGGTACGATGCTCTAGTATCTACGTGGAACAAAAAATAGGCATTTTAAATCCAATTTAAAAAATTCCTCAAAACGCCCATTTTTGCCAATTATATTATAAAAATCTTTCAAATATCGTGTAACATCACAGTTATAAGGAGATATAATGTTTTAAACGGTCATTGAAGTATATTTATGCTATAGATTATGTGGTAAAATTAATTCTAAAACTACAATTCTTTATTTTGTGTGCACTTATGGACTAAGTTTTATTTATGTTCCTCCTTTGTAAATCAGTTTTAATAACTAAAACGGATAGACGTTAAATAAATACACTTAGATAGAAGAATAATGCCTCTCAGCGGATTCTTATACTTATAACGCAGTGTTGTACATGACGGTGAATTGTGATAGGTTTAATAATGTGTAACTGATTTAGTCTCCATTTAATGAGAGAGTACTTGCTGATTGACACTATTTACCCTGTAAAACGCCTCAGTCATGTAAACAAACTTAATTGTAGAATGTTCTTGATTTGCATGGCAATGTAATTAATTTGTTGGGGAATCCACTGCACTTGGATAATACTCCAATTAAACAGATATAAAACAATAATTAGATTACTAATCGGCCATCTTCATCTGATTTATTGACAATATGACCCAGAAACACAACAGAAACACAATTTAAACATCTAACTTTCAAGGTGAGTTCTCGGTGTTTTTTAAATTTTGTTTTTTATTCTTAAACTGTCATTTTGCTGGGTCATATTGCAAATAGACCAGCTCAAAATGGCCGATAAGTAATCGAAATATTGTTTATTATCGTTTCAACTATTAAATTATCTTAGTACAGTAGGGCATATACAGCATATTAATTTCGTAACTATATATTATATATAATATAATAATATGAATTAGTCTTGTCACTTGTGACATTCTTTTTTCAGGCTAAATAGTAAAGCCCGGTTTACGATTGACGCCAACGTGGGGAGACGTGAATGTAGACGTGAACGCAACACAACCATTCACAGCTTAGCGTTTATGATTGACGGGAAGTGAACGGGAATGGAGAACGGAGCGGCCAAAGTTCGTCAAGTCCCAACTTTGGCGTCTACATTCACGTGCCGGTTGGCGATGTGATCGTCGCGCATGCGCAAATACTCTGTACTCGCCTCGTGACAGAACAAAAAACAAAACAACATAACCTACAACGTCTGCTTGGACATCTAGGCAAGTCTTGTTAGGATTTTATTTGACTATGTATTTATTGTTTTCTTTGCCTAACGTAGTGGTACCGATTTCCGTCAATTGTAGACGCCTCGCTTTCCGTCCACATCCCACCAAGTTGACGTCATCATTCAGCCGTAAGTGTTTATCTTGACCAAGACTACACCATTCCCTACTCGAAGTGTATGGCACAACTTAATAATTTACTCCACAACAATGAAACACAAATTAATTGAAATAGAGCACAAGCTAAAGGTTGTCTGTTAAACCTTGCATAAATGTGAGATGTTTAACGTATATTTTTCGCTCCTCTCTTTCACACCGTCACATATCAAAATATACTAATATATTATTAAATGTAGTGGAGCGCATAACAAAGGATTTGACAGAAATGGTTAATATTCTTGTAAAAGTACAAATAAGGCATGTACTTTTCGTCCGTACAATGTATGTCAGAATTCGAAACTCTTTATAAACTTCAAGGGAGGGAGTATTTCCCTAGCGGAATAACTTCAAAACTAGGTTAATATTTATTTGAATTTAAATGACAAAACCAACCAGAAGTGCATACGTCAACCTCTCTCCTAGCCGCTTTGGATTGAGATGTGTAGTATCTTGTTTTATTTTAACCAACACGCTTCAGAACTTTCTGACAGATATTCACATCATATTCACCTTCGTGCTATATCTCAACAGCCAATTTCCTACTTTACCTATTTTCCGACACCTCTTGCAAATTACCTGGGGAACTTTCCCATACAACATTGTTATTAAAACTCTGAGCTTGCGTGGTTTCATGATATTTGTTTCGCTTCTTTTCAACAAAACCTCGCATACAACAGAATTTCTACCAACAATAATAATTAAGTTGGGCGTGTTTGGATCATATTTTCGGAAACTAACATGACATAGCAATATTACGTGAGCTAGATAATTCCCGAGCTTTGCATGATAACGTGTATCTCGTTTACCATGCAAATCCTCCGCGTAATAGTCTACATATTGCAAGTTCTACATGCACGTCCGACAAAACGATACTAACCTAATTTAGGCGAGATTGAAAGTAAACAAGTTGATGTAAAAAAGTTGTTTGTAAGAAGAAAGGCAATCTAAATTGAATATCGATGCGTGAGGTGGTATTTGGAAAGACGATGGAAAGAGTGCGAAAACATGATGATCTTTTGAAAATAGATTTCAAGGGTTCAGTCTGCGATGTTATCAGCGTCGCGACGCGCGTATGAAGCTGTAAACAATCTAGCGTCGCGTATGTTTGGATACGGCGGGAACAATGATGGGGTGGATCAAAGAACGTTGCGCTGTGTTGTTAGTTAGGAAATAGAGTGTGAGGTGGCGGAGAAACTTGAACCGTCGACATAGCATGCAGTATGTGTGGTCTGGCCTTTCTCTCTCACTCATCATCTAGGTTACAATTGTTACTTTTTTTCCTTTCCTTTTTTCTTTTTTCTTTTCTTTTCATTCCCCACCCTTTTTTATATTCGATTCATTCATAAATTGCATTTAATATCCTTTTTATTTGTTATCAAATTTGTTGAGTATTTAATGCATTGTTGTAATATTACTATTTCAAATATTTACTTATTGCTGTGTCTGCATCTATGTAATTAGATTTATTTAGTTGTCCTCCTTTGTAAATCAGTTTTTATAACTGAATAGGATAGACGTTAAATAAATAAATAAATATTTAAGGCTATTCGACCGCGTTTTTCTATTTTCCAAAAATTGCTACCAATTCAAAATAATAGTGAATGGCTTTGAAACCTGGCTCTTTTAGAAAATCAAAAATATTTTTTTCTAAAATTTCTGATCCGGTACACGGACAATATCGCCACCTCAGAATAGTTTCAAACTTCAATTCGCCCAAGCACACCATTCAACGTAGCGTGTTGTGCTTTTGTGACATTAATTTTCAACTGGTTTTCTAGAGGCTGACTGAGAGAAAAAAGATTTTTTATCAATTGTCTTTCCTGAGAATTTTTTCGTTTGGCGGTATTTTGTACAGATTTGTACCGCCAAACGAAAAAATTCGCAGGAAAGGCAATTGTTAAAACATATCTTTTTTCTCTCAGTCAGCCTCTAGAAAACCAGTTGAAAATTAATGTCACAAAAGCACAACACCCTACGTTGAATGGTGTGCTTGGGCGAATTGAAGTTTGAAATTATTTTGAGGTGGCGATATTGGCAGTATACCGGATCAGAAAAAATTGAAAAAAATAGTTTTAATTTTCTAGAAGAGCCAGGTTTTAAAGCCATTCACTATATTTTGACTTAGTAGCATATTCGGGAAAAATAGAAAAAACGCGGTCGAATAGCCTTAACATCTAACGTAGGCTAGATCCCCAGTCTCAAATAAGTCCGCACAGGCGCGAGCGTACCAAATTGAAGCGTCAATCTGACCTATTCAAGATGTCAATTTGGCGTTTTAATTTATGCTTGACATTATGTTTTAGGTGCAATTAACTATTTTTCTCGATGGTTTTGATATGTTTTTTAGTTTGTGTAGTAGCATGGGAATGCACAAACAGAAACAATAATAATTTTTTACATAAGGGAATTTAGTAATCATTTGGGTTCATGGCTAATATGCTCACCTGTCAAGCTCACAGCCATCTGGAAAAATATTTGGGCTACAAATCGATCCCTACTATAACATACAAACTGACCTATTCAAGATGGCTTCTAATTGACACGCCAGTGGACCAATAACTGGGGATCTAGCCTATACTATAGACGTTAAATACTGAAATAACGCCAAACTCGTTGTTAGACAAGTGAGCGGTCAAGTGTTGAGTACCCGGGATTATTTGCATTTAGTTGATTGATATAATGTATATATTATAGGGTTTTGAGTTTAGTTGGTATAAGGGCGCGTCAACTGTAAGGTCATAATGCGCTACCTTAGCCTATGATAGGCTCGGGAGAAAAGACCCATGCTGACTTGATCCAGCCTTAGGTAGTGGGAGGAAAGGGAATGTTACAGAGTACTCTTTACATAGCTCGCTCACTCGTCTTACAACGACTTTGGCGTTTTCTAGCTTTGATAACAGAGAAAGATTAAAATGTGTATTGAATGCGTTCAACATGCATTATTTTGGTGACGTGATGTGGATTCCACACAACACTTGCGTAGTCAATATCAGGTCGAATCAAGGATACATACAGCTTAGGCCTACTTGTAGTTCTGGGTGAGAAGTTAGCCGCGCAATTGAGGGTGCCGCCTTCACTTGAGAAAACATTACGATACAAAAGTGGTTCTCTCAATATCGAAGTTTCAGATACTTCAATTGCGCCTAAAAAGACTAAAGATCATAATCTATTCATTTAATCAATCACACTTGTAATCATGAATTTGAAAAACGCTAGGTATGTATTTTCGTGCATAAGGTCTTGATCTCTTCAGCCAATGGCCTTCCCGTACTTCCTTAACCTTAAACTAACCGTTAGCCCACTGGGTCAAACGTACGGTAATACACTGAATATATCTCATTCCATTACAGTTGAGTGTTTAAGACGTTTTCAAGGTCGCGACACGATCAAAGCCCGACTCCAAATGTCACATGGTTTGACCTGTCAGTATACGAGAGTAGTCAGCTCCCCGTACTAGAGGCGAGCACTGGTCGTCCTCACAACCGTCTGAGGCTGGATCTGGCCAGCACGGGCTTGTAGTTTCAACCACGTCCAATAGGAAGGTTTATCCTACCTTAACCTACCTTACGGTTGAAGCAACCTTTAAAAAACTAAACTGCTAGGCCTATAGTGCCAATGCTCCCAGAATGCTTACGCCTACCACAGGCCCTACCATGATTTTATGTTTTTGTAAGAAAGTCTCAAACAGTTCTTCGGATATACAAGTTACTTCATACCAGAATCTATAAACGCATGTTGTAGCTTGTTGAAGCCTGTCTATTACAGTCGATTCTTTATATGGATGAGTTGTATAATAGTCAGCTGGATCCAGGAACTTAAAGTTAGGTTATAACGCAAGAAGCGTACACCTCCTACCCCTCCCACCACCCACCCCAAAGACATATCATTCTTCCAATAAGAGCCCATTGGCTCGGTGTGAATCTACAAGCATGCACAAAAGTAACACAGTGTAATGCATTTGACAGAAGATGAGAAGATCAACGCAAGAGCGGGGGGTGTGATTTAAGCCACATTGGTTTTTAGTCAAGACCAAGAGTGAGAACAAATATTAGGCCTAGGCCATCAACAGCGTTGACACCTTCTACATCTAAACATTATCTACTGTATATTGAATATTAAAGCTCACCACGTAAAAGGTAGACAGATAGTAAATAATAAAGTGCAAAGTCAACACCACAATAGTTTATAATATGCAAAGGATATTATTGAATTAGTCAAAAACTATATTATATTGAGAATCACAGAACCAGTGACAGAATGTCAAAACTCATTGTTTTTGTAAACAAACTGACCAGAATCCACTGCGGTCATGATGTATCTAACGAAATAAACAAGGCCCTCTTGAGTTGAACTCCAAGGCCATGCGAGTCTCCTAGCGGGGTTTAGACGAACCTCGACGATGGGTGTGCTGCCATCTAGTAGACATTTTATAAACAACTGGAGGCAATGCTTCCAACAAATAGAAGGAAACAACAGTGTTTTTCGAAGAGACCGGGTAGCCCATTCAGTTAGAGCACCAGGACATGAGTCGCCACGCCTGGGAGGCTTCGGACTCTTTTTGACCCGGGGTCAATTTTTTTTTAAATTGCTTTTTAGGTTGGAAACTATTAATCTTACACGACAATATTTTTAAATATTTTTTAAAAATATTTTTACCATATACTAGACCAGTATAACACTAATTATATTTCCGTTTGTAATTTTAAATATATCGGCCTATACGTAATTATTATTACTAGGGAAACGCCAAAGTCGTTGATAGACGAGTGAGTGACCCATGTGTTGAGTACCCGGGAACATCCCCTTTCCTCTTCTATCTTTTTCTTTTCTTTTCTATCTAGCCCAGTATGGGGAATGATACCGGGTACTCAACACTTGGCTCACTCACTCGTCTTTCAACGACTTTGGCGTTTCCCTAGTCTAGTTGGCTAAGGCGCCCTTATACCCGGAATGTGGGAGACCTGGGTTCAATCCCCTGGTCGGATAAGATTTTGTAGTTTATGGATTGAATTTAAAAAAAAATATTAAACATGTTTTGAAATGCATATAACCCAGTTTAGTGTACATCAACTGTGACAAATTATGGAAAACAGCCAGTACAAAATACGAGTAAAGATTGCAAGGTTTACTCAATCTCCCAGCGGAATTTGGGGTACCTTGAACATGCAAGTTTTGATAGACCTAGTTTGTCAGTGCATAACTGCATTACAAATATTTTTCCACTGCCTCCGTTGAAACCGAGTAACATCTTAGAGACAGTGATTTTTTCAAAAGCAGTTTATTATTTCTTTTAGGTTTAAATCGAAATGGATTGTGCCCATTTTGTAAGCAGTTCTCAGTTACCTGGTCACGGATGTAATCATTGGTGTATGGTCTGGCCTTTCCCTTTCACTCAACATGTTGGTTATAATGATATTTCTTGCTTATGTTAAATATTTAATTACTAAATTGCGATTCGATACTCTGATAAATGAGCTCTGTGAGCTTTACATTTTAGTTTACCCGTTGTGAGTCTCTTCATGTGACGTAGAAGGTAACAAACATGGGCACTGGAGTACCGAAAAGAGGGAGCGAAGCTACTTGAAAACAATAATAGCACCAGACATTACAGTTTTTCAGTCTTTTGTCAAGAACGCTGCTAAACATTACACAAGTGATTATGGACAGAACAATATCGTACAAGAATAAAAACTGAAATAAAACATTTGGTAAAGTTTTTAACTCAAATACGCATAACTAGTTAAATTCCTAGTTGAAAACTTATTTACCATAACATTTAAATCTTGTATCATCATGCAGGGAAAAGTTATGTCAAAACTACATTAGCCTTACATCGCTTTCTCGATATTTTGCAGCGTTCTTGATAATATACAACTTGCAACGACAATTTCCCAAGGCAAAACCGATAACATACATTACATAAAACTTTTATTTTTATTGTTCAAATCTCGTTGTTGGCTAAATTTAGGGTGACGCTTACCCCACCCTACTGTCTTCTAGGGTCACAAAAAATTCAGTATCGTCCTTGTTGAAGAGAAATGACAAAATATCCACATATCAATTGGAGGTCTTGTTCGTTTTTTATTGTATGACGAGTGACGGACAGACGGACAGACGGACAGACGGATTGACGGAAATACGGACAGATGGTCAGACGGACAGACGGACAAACGGACAAACGGACAAACGGACAAACGGACAAACGGACAAACGGACAAACGGACAAACGGACAAACGGACAAACGGACGGACCGGCGGAGCGGTGGACGGATAAACGGACAGAAATCAATTGCTTTTAGAGAAGCCTCACTCTCTGTGTTTGGATACTTAAAACATAAAATGTCCAAGAGTTGTTTGAATGAAGGAAATTAACTTTTCATTCCTTGAGGACAAATCCCCTATATCCCAATAATGTCCTATTTACAATATATCTCCATTTTAAATTATTTTTTGAATCTGAATAGGATATACGTCAATAAATAAATAAGTGAAGTACTCCCTATATCTGTAACTGTTGGTGGCTAAATAGTGACGCAAAAGTAGCTGCTGAGAAAATTGTTGAAACACTTTCCCAGAAGTCATAGAGAAATACACTATCTGACATATGATGTAAAACGTAGATTTTTAGTGTACCCCTTGGTTGCCCTAAATATCACCACGTCCCAGCGTAACATTCTTATGTACAGTCATCTTCTAAACTTATAGCGGTGATGTGCTGGGTGGCTCAATAGTATAGCTTCTTTATCTCCATTAGCCGTATGTATTCAACATACCGAAATATGTAGCTCAGTGAGAGCTTTGATATGATAACCCTACACCGGCAATCCTGAAGAAACGTTCAATCAGATATTTATTTAGTCGCCCTCACTTCATTACCAAAGCTAGATGCCTTAATTGTTCCAAGACAGGAACCCCCTATATTAAATATATATTTTATTCGAACAATTAATTATTATAAAAAGCCAGCGATTTAGCCGAGATCGTTTAACCGGTTCCCACTCAAACACCGAAGTTAAGCAAAATCGGGCGTGGTCACGGGTAGAGTGGGTGACCGCACTGCCCTGAAACTCACGTATATCGCTTGTTAGAGCAGATGGAGGGTTCGAGAGCTAGTGTAACGGCTTCGTTCTCCTCGACGTCTGCTCGGCAGTCCGGGTTAGTGGAGGAACCTATATGACTGTCAAAGTTACTCCGCCGTTGGTCCCCTTGGTACTTTTCGAAAGGAGGCTACGTGCCAGTACCAGGTTTCCCCACCTCCCTTCTATTCATACTTCATCCTCATCCATCACCACTCATCGTCTCGATTAGCCAAAGTGCATAAATATGAGACGTCAAGCAATATCCATTCAATTATTACTAGGAAAACGCTAAAGTCCCGCCGCGTTGATGGATGAGCTTTTTAAAGGTTTTAGTTTGCGTGGGATATCTTTACTTTTGCAAGTGCTTTGTTTTGCTGCCTACGCATTGTAGGTGAATGTTGTCAAGTTTCTTTTGTTTCTTGTCAATTGGTTTTATTTACCGTAAAAAACTTGTATTAAAAGCTTTATTTCTATGGATTCTGGCTAAATTTTTCCACTTTTTCTTTCAAAAGGTACTACATAACCATAACCTTAATGTCCATGTACAATATGAACGTTGTAGCCCCACCCGTTTGGTCAGAATTGGCCCAAATGGCACGAAAATATCGCACAAAAAGTCAAAAAACTTATATTAAAAGCTTTATTTCTCTCGATTCTGGCTAACTTTTTCCACTTTTTCTTTCAGAAAGCAATATATCACCATTACCTTAATGTCCATGCGAAGTATGAACGTTGAAGCCCCACCCGTTTGGTCAGAATTGGCCCAAATGGCACGAAAATATCGCACTAAAATCGAAAAAAAAATCGTAAAAGTACGATATTCATGAGAAATATTATCTTCGATTGTACCCAAAAATGTAGCAAGTCTAAGTTCAGAGAAAACGAAGGTCGTGTCAAATTTTCATCAAGATCGCATATACCGTTTGCCCAGTAGAGAGCGAACAAACAGACGGAAAAACGAAAAAAAAAAAAAAAAAAAAAAAAAAAAACACCCGAGCTAAATTTTTTGGGGGGGTCGGTGAAATTGAAGTCTTCGCTTCGCTCATCCAATAAAAACTTATATTTAAGTTAGAGATGGTTGTTGAGAATTGTCATTAAAACTTTGATATACCCAAGACCAAATTTCCTTAACCAACAAACAAGTTTAAAACAATTTACCATTTCCACAAACAAACAGTAAAGAAATAATTATTTCTAAAGCACAATTTGTAGAGATCGTATTCTTAAGAAAGTTTGCGAAATGCTCAAACTAGAACCAATAAATAAGTTATCCAGTTTCGGATAGTTTATTTAAATCAACTCTGCCCCAACAAATGAGTTGAGCGAATGCTAGTTCTTCTCTCATACTTTACGCAACACATGACCGCTGTCAGGGAGCGGGAGGGGCATTTATTATTGATTGGATGTGATAATATGGATAAATCAGACTTTTTCGTTCGAATGGTTGAGTGAATTCCTTGGAAGTTTCAAGATTATGTGGGTGTAATTTGTTTTAAAATCGAACCAGTACTTATTTATAAAAGTATTAATTTGCGAATATAAGTGCTATCTAATTTGTAGAAAGAAACTAACTTTATGTTAGGGGTAGGGGTAGGCATGCTAAAATCATTTTTTGTTATACTAGCCTTTAGCAGCCTTTTAATCCTTTAACAAAACAAAGAATAAACAATTTTATAAATTTTCGAGAAAAATTTTCAACGATTTGTAAATATTTAGGCCTACGGAAATTAGTAATAAAAAATATTTTAGTGAACATTCCCATATCTAGGCCCATATTGGCTTTAGTTACAAACCAAAACTTCAACTGCGATCTCAGAACTTATGTTTCTCTATTCAATGTACCTTTTCTCAAGATTGACTTGATAGAAAGTTTTGAAAATTTCAGGGCATGTTGGCACAGGTATAGAACAGCATTTGAGCGGACCATATTTCAAATATCTTTGTTTCAATAATTTATATTAATTCTGAAGCATGTAGAAATGTGGATAAATTTATGTTATCATTCCATGACTTTTTTGGGGTCCACCTTTTTTAAAAACTCAAAATGTTTTACGCTCAATTTGCATAGGAAGGTTGTATCAGTTACCTCCCAAAAAATTATTTCACTAGCTATAGCCGTTCTTGAGAAAAGGTACATCTGAGTTGATTAAATTTAACATGGCTGGTATAGCCACATCCGGGTGACCTTAATGGTAAGATATAAAATAAATTAAATTTTTATTTGATAGCCTGCAAAATTACAATGGATGACCACAGGGATCTATCGTACTAATCAGTAGAAAGTAAATAATATGTTACATAAATGGAATTACAAATATGACAACAAAGAAATTAATGGCTAAGAACTAATATGATATGTACCACCATAGTTATGAACATAGTTTAAAGATTATGGTGCAAAAAGATGCGGAATGACTAAAAAAAAAGAAGGAGCTATTTCGTCACTTAAGGAGAGAGGGACGAAATAGCGATTAAAAACAAGCTAAAAAGCAGTTGTGCACTGTAATTTTAAAATTATGTTTTCTATAATCGTTAAAATAAAACATTGTAGTGTGTATTATAGTAAAAACACAATTGTTACAATTGACACACAAGCAATCAATTATCACTGGCGTTTTCAAACCTCGCCCCCTCCTCCCTCCCTCTGCCGATAATGAGAGTGGAATATAGCCTCAATGTGAACGAGTGTAGTTTGACGGTTCAACTCTAACCACCATCACACATTGAATGACAAGCCAACGCCCACGATTTATTTAATGGTGTTTTCCATTGCAATGTACTCGGCGAATGCAAGGATACCACCGTTACAATAATACATTTTTATTTATTTTTTCTGAAATGTATACAATAAATTGAAAAAATATATTCACAGCTCCATAGAAAGTAAGAAAAGGGTCACGAGGCCCCAGTCACAAAGTGTCTAACTTAAACTTACTATGCCTAAGTTAATACTTAATAAACCTCTGAAAACCACTACATAAAATACAAATATAAATACAATTACAAATAATGAAACATACAAGGGTACGAATTCGATTCGACTTGCTCATATTTATATAAGCATATTATATAAGCATGGTATCGTTGTATCTACAATACCCAGCCCTTGATTTACTTCTGACGCCGGGTGTACATGGTTTTATTGTCTGTGATTCGGTAGGTCATGTGTTCGAATCCCGTCGTGCCCGGCAATCCTGACTGAAGTTTTTTCGAGGTTTTCCTCAGTTGTTAATGCGAACTCAAGGGATTGAGTCCTCTTAAACAGGCCTCGGGCATCCATTCACAATTGTCATACCCTCAAAATACCTAGTACACCTGAAGAGGGGCATACATTGCACCCTAGGCTTAATTCCCACGGGAAAAAATATAAATTTAAAATTTGTCAGTATAATAATTTAATCCCTGTATCTACATTTTGTCTGAAGACAACCTTGGAAAAGTCTTCTATGATAATAGTCTGTGGCCTAAATTGTCCAACAACCTCCTTCCAAATGGACCAAATTAGAGCTTCGTTTCCGTATGTGTTGCTATATCTCTCTACACCAAGAGTTTGAATGTCCAAGTTCTTGCTTAAATATTCAATTAGCTTCTTGTACCTCGTTTTAAAGCACATTCGCCTCGTCCGCGCTGTAAAACCTAGATTACACACATTTCAATTTCTCGAGTCGTAATAAAAAGTGTGTGTTAGTCTCTTACGGAAGTGGAGGGATGGGGAGCGAATGGCGAAGACACCCGTAAAAACCCTGTTCTTCTTCTTCTTGCTTATCTTGACTAGGAAAACTTCACTATCTAGCACCGATATTTGCGAACCTAGTTTATGGTTACGGTCTGTCAACTTTTATTATTAGATAGGGAAAAGTTTGTTTGATTTGTGTTTACAAAACAGAATCATTAATTCTTGTTATTAGATAAAGATATTTTATATTTCATTTACATTGAACTTTTAATTACTTATTATTTACCACAATTCAGAAATTAAAAAAGTCCGCCCCAACCGGGATTCGAACCACGGGTCTCCCGCATTTCAGGCGAGCGTCTTAACCACTAGACCATCAGGACGGGTACATTTTAATCTCTGTAATGTAGTTGCATTATACATCATGTATTTTTTAATTTCTGAACTGTGGTAAAAAATAACAATTACACCTACGGGAGTGTTTCCCGATTAACCAAATCGAGAAATTTTAATTACTTCTTGCAAAATATTCAAATTATAGATGAAACTTATTTTTTTGAGATACATACTTATTCACTGTGATTTCTTATGTTTATAAACTCTGATCAATTAAAGTTTTAAAAGTAATCGGTGTCTGTATAGGAACATTTTCCTTGTCTAACCGATACATTTTCACCGTTTTCTAAATGCTATCTTATTTCTAGAATGTTGTTTTGCTAAATATTTTTAATGCGCTACCAAGGGTCAATACGACGAAAAAGTAAACACACTTAGCGCTTCTTGACAGGTCTCATCTAAACAAATAGCTTGTTGCATCTACCAACCATCGAGATCGTGAGAGGGGAAGTGGCGGAGGGGGGAGGGCTAGGGGGGAGAGTGCGAGAGAGATGGTGAAACTGAGAGAGAAAATAGAGATGGGCGATTGATTGATTGATTGATTGATTGCCGTCTTTATTAAAGAGTAGATTAAGGCCTGGTACGCCTTCTCTTCTATCCAACCACTTCATCATTACAACACATTTTAATTGCACTTATACACTGATTACTTTTATAACTGCACAGAATTAGAGAAAAACGTAAAAAGCTGGAGAGTGTGTAGGAATAGAGGAATGAGAGAGAGGTGGGTGGCAGATTGACTGACTGATCGATCGATTGATTGATTGCCTTCTTTATTGATGGCGTGATCAAGGCTTGTAAGGCATTCTCTACCATCCAAACAATTCATTATATAAACACTGTATACCACTCAAACAGTTAAATTTTGACTTTTAGAACTGCACTGAATTACAGAAAAATCGAATGATTAGAGAGTGTGTGAGGGAGGTGGGGAAGAGAAAAGGGTGGGTGGGAGATTGACCGATTGATTAATTGATTGATTTAGTGCTTCATTTCATTATATTATTATTACTTTATTAAACATGTGATATTCATATATATATTTGCATGCATTATTGTATATTGTGATGTGGGTGAAGAGATTGTGGGAGAGAGATAGATAAAGAGGGAGATAGTCGGGGATCGATTGATGCTGACGAAAAGTTTAGATGAGACGTAAACTTGCAACCGGCACGTAGCGTACCCCTCGCGTCCCAGGGGAGTTGGGATTGGCGTATTTACGTCCCTCCTGGAAAGATATAAATGTCACGGCGACTTTCCGTCAGCGAGTTTGTTAAATAAAAGCAAAGACTGTCAGCGAGGCTGCGTGGGTCTCTTTCTCAGGCATGTTCTACATTATGTAGAACATCGGGTTCTGAAGGTATTCCCCTATTCTCTGAATACACACCCGCTGTGCTGGACATTCAATAGGGATACATTTCGAACACGATACACATTTTATGACTAATACATTGTTATAATATTTTTTCGTGGGAAGCCTGCCCAGGGTGCAATTTATGACCCTCTTCCAGGGCCCAAAAACCGAGTTATATTTAACGGGTAAGCTGTTCTTAATCTATTTTAGAAGTGAACATTTAATTCCTTATAAATGGCAGAGGTTACATTTTAGAGGTAAGTAACTCCCAAAAATGCGTAACTCTTTTTTTGTGGAAACCGAAATGGGAGTTAAAAATTAACTCCGTTTGTGGTTAACTCCCCTTTTATAATTGAATTTTACCTGCCCATAGCGCAGGAAGGCTAATGCAGGGCAAGTGAGGCCCTCTATAGCCTTGGATCCGGGGCCTGGTGTCTAAAACTGGGGATGTTGTGGATAGGACAATTGTGAAGGGACGTCCGAGGGCTGCTTAAGAGGACTCAATCCCTTGCATTCGCATTAACGACTGAGGAAAACCTCGGAAGAAACATTCAGTCAGGGTTGCTGGTCTCGATGGATTTGAACCCGGGATCTCCTGAATCAGAGTCGAGCACTTAACGCTCGAGCCAGCACTGTCGGTTTATGACTAATGATTGCCGGTATTAAAAAAATATGTTTTCAAAGCTGCATATTCCACGGGTTAATGGTGACTAACCATTAGAGGCCGTCCATAAATGATGTCACCCCATTAGGGGAGAGGGGTGGCATTAGCTT
This sequence comes from Sweltsa coloradensis, assembly GCA_024449915.1. Lineage (NCBI taxonomy): Eukaryota > Metazoa > Arthropoda > Insecta > Plecoptera > Chloroperlidae > Sweltsa > Sweltsa coloradensis. The sequence continues at coordinate 28,890 of JAMZAV010001990.1, read as the reverse complement.
GTGACAAGGTGTGACAGGGGTAGAATGGGGTTATGGTTCTTGTGACATCCAAATAAGCATTGCGTAGAATTTCTTATTTTAACTAATGGAAAAAAATAGTTTGTTATTTTGACGCTGGAATGAAAATTTTTAGTAAAATATGTTGTCACTTATTTAATTCAAGTAATAGTTTTACTAGAATTTGGTTTATGGGAATGAGTGGAATGATGTTTTTTTGTGACATCATTTAAAGGGGGGAGGGGGGCACACTTTTTGTAGCAAAATGTGACGATAGGTGGAAAATTAGTTAAAATTGCATCACTTTTCTGTCCTTTTCTTCACCTACCCGTTTGTCACGTCTCAAAAGCTTCATTGGACGAGATTTCAACATATTTTGAGTGTTTTAGCAAGATATTTGCTAGCGTTGACACCGTTTCTTGTTGTAAAATGTAACAAACAAGGAAAAACCAAAAATAAATTTAAAAAAATAAAAAAAATCTATGAAATCCGAATACGACCTTCGACTAACTCGCGTGTTAAGTTCACATTGCTCTTTAACAAAGATGATGCAGAATGTTTTTGGTGTTTTTGTATGGTCAGGGGGCTGAGCTAGCCTCCCAGAGACTTGGAATATCTATAAACTTGACATCTCCACCAAGGGGAGAATAACACTTAATAATCGTGGTTTAATAAAAACTGTGTTCATCACACGAGTAAAACGGTTCAACTACTTCGAATTAAGAGTAAGTGCGAACTAGTGGTATTGATAAACACTGCGATATAGTGAAAACGTTTTAACTTGAGCCCACAGCCATAAGTTCGGTTTATATTTCCGTGACAAACGTATCGTATTACAAGAACAGTTTTAGTTAAACCGAATGTCTGTGTTTATTTTATTTTATTTATTTATTTATTTATTTATTTAACGTCTATCCTATTCAGTTATAAAAACTGATTTACAAAGGAGGACAACTAAATAAATCTAATTACATAGATGCAGAAACAACAATAAATTACATTTTCGTAAATATTTGAAATAGTAGCATTACAACAACAATGCATTTAACACAAGAATTTTGGTAACAAATTGAATGATATTATATGCATTCAATGAATGAATCAAATATAAAAAAGGGGGTGGAGAATAAAAAAGAAAAACGAAAAGAAAAAAAACTGATTTATTAGACGATCCCACTCAAACGAATATGAGGTTTCCCAAAAAATCAGGAACAGCAAATCAGGGAGTATAATCAAACTTTCGCGGAAGAAACCACCGAACGCGAAATCTTTATTCTTGGGTTCAATCTTCAATTTTGTGTTCAAATCTTGACTCATATATATAATTATATCAGATATATAATTATTTAAAAAATTTCATGTCAAACTGATCACAGCAATGATACAGGACACCTAAATCAAGTTGCAAGCTCCATCAGTGGGCGGCAACCAGACAATCTAGGCAGAAAAAATATAGTTGAAAATACATTGTTTATATCATAATCAAAGCAATAATGAACAAACAAAGAGAAAAGCAAAATCAATTATAAGAGCTTATGAAGGTAAATTAACATTACACAAACACACAGACAATAACTTACAAATAAATAGTAAAAATCAATTTTTTGCTCTTTGATTCATTATCATTGCTTCAATTTTACTTTTAAATTGTACAATTCCTAGATCAGTAAACTGGCTTCTAATATCATAAGAAATTGAATTCCAATAGGATACGCCTCTGTACATAAATGACTTTCTAAATGCTTCAGAATTTAATCTAGGAACTTCCAATGAGTTTATTAAAGTAGAATTTCTATCACGATCAACAATTTTAAAAATATTGGGTAGAATACCTAAAAACATACCTTTCAATACTTTGTATGTGTTTACCAGCACGCTATACTTCATGCTCTCCTCAATCGTGAAACAATCAGGCTGCAAATCTTGGTTCAAGGGAAATGAATCAAACAGATGGTCAATTCTCTTCTGGAGTACAACATACTCAGTAGAAGGTCTTACTGCCCAAACCACTAAGCAATAATCAATAACAGAGTGAATATAAGAATCTACAAGTAACCTCAACATTCTCTCGGTTACAAACCTCTTCATTCTACTTATAATTCCAATTGCTGATGATACTTTATTACACACATATTCATAATGTTTCTTAAAATTTAAATTACAATCTAAGAAAACTCCAAGATATTTAAATTCATACACTCTAGAAATTAACTTACCATTACAATTTAACGTCAAATGAATATCATTCATGCTTCTATCATTAGCCTTATGAAAAATCATAAAATTTGTTTTGCTATAATTAATATCAAGTTCCTGAGTTTTAAACCAATCAACGCAATTAACGCAGTGAATGTAAGCCTTTCCTCCTTTGCATTTTATAGACGTGTTTGAAACTCTTGCGTTGTTGTTAAAGCTAATTATAATTTATTTGAAGTAGGCGAACCGTTTTATACTTGGAAACATACGTGAAGATAAATTGCTCGGTGTACAGAAATGAATTAGGTGTTTTGAATTTTCCTCCACTTCGGAATTACGCTGTTAATCGTTATTAATCCATTTTGCGCCATCCTTTCAACTTAAAATCTAGATTTATTACCAACGTCAACGCTAAACACTTAATTCCTTGATGTAGTTGGATTTTAATTAATTCTCTAACAAATTGCAACATGGAATGTGAAGTTTCTTCTTCATGGACATCATCAGACATAATTAACCTTTGATGAGAGACACAAATTAGCGTTCAGATTTTTTTTCGGAATAGTTATTCCCACGGTAAAAGTTTTAAAGGGTTTTAATCTTTGTTTTTGGCGCCAACTCAACATAAATTCTGTGTAAAACTTCTGGCTTCGGTAGAACGAATTCCGAAGATCGAGTTAGGGCAACATTTCTACGAAAACTCGTCTATGCGTTAAAACGTGAAAGTTATTTTGTATTTAGCTACGTTTCAAATGTACTAAGTGGTTTCAATTCGTTTTCAAAGGGCGTTGGAGAGTTTCAAAGCTCGTCTTTTTTCCCCTGCGTTATTCATGGCGAGAGTTGATCACATCATTAGACCATGTTCGGGAAAATGTTAGAACCATTTTAAATAAAACTGCATGACGTCTCTGTGACTCAACTCAGGCATATTTTCAGTAATTGCCCCTATTGAGGACGAAGAATTCTTTCAATAATAATGATACTTACAATTTGTAATCTGAGAAATACATTTAGTTGTTATTTAATGAAATTTATATACTCTCAACTTTCAACAATTATTTTACTTCTAGCTACAACGGGGAGTTTTAAAAATACTTTTAATGATGCTCTTGAGTCACTGGAGAAGTTAATATATATAAGAAGTTTCCTTTAAGAAATGTGTTTTCATATAAACTCGTTTACCGGGCACTTAAGGAATAATAGCATTCCAATTTTTTTACGAATACTTCATGCTATTTGTACAGTTGTATTCAAATTGTAGATTTGTGTTCGAAAATAGTATTTCACCATTGATACGTACGTCAAACAATAAGGAAAATATTAATTTATTGGATGAGCGAAGCGAAGATTCCATTTCACTACACTGGAGAAAAAAATCCGGAATGTTTTTTTTTTCTTCTTCTTTCTTTCTTTCTTTCTGTATTTTTGTCTGTTTGTTAACACGATTCCGGCTAAACCGATACTCCGATTGCGATGAAATTTTATGGAGACCTTCGAAATCTCTGAACTTAGAACTGCCACGTTTTTGAGCGAAATCGGGAAATTTTTTCACATAAAAAACGCAATTTTACGATTTTTTTCGATTTTTAAAAAATTTCTTCGACTTATAACACCTACATGCTTTATCCGATTGTAATGATTTTTTCACAGAACCTTAATTTTATGAATTAAGATATTCGTGTGAAATTTGAGCGTAATCGAAAAATTATTTCTCATGAAAATCAAAATTTTATGTTTTTTTTTCTTTTTAAAAACAATTCTTTGACTTATAACACCTACATGCTTTATCCTATTGTAATGATTTTTTTACAGAACCTTTATTTCATGAATTAATATATTCGTGTTAAATTTGAGCGCAATCGAATAATTATTTTTATGCAAATTGCAATTTTTCGATTTTTTTCTTTTTGAATATTATTATTATTAAGTTAATTTTTTATTTTATTTAATTTAATTATAAAAATTAAGTTAATTTTTTATATAATTTAATTTAATTAAAAAAAATCTTCGACTTAGTAATGATTTTTTCACAGAATAATAGAAAATCCGCGTAACACATGGCATCTCAATGCACCATATACGCTCATCCAACAAACGCGGCGGGACTTAAGCGTTTTCCTAGTATATAAATGTATAATTTATACTCTTCTCTTAAAAAATAAAATACAATAAGGGATATAAAATATATAAAGAGTAACAGGAGAAATTCAGTAAGGAGATTAAATTATAAATCATACTTATCGACCGTTATTAGACACTAATATCCATTCCCGCTCCTCGTAGTCCTATGATCTATTCACGTTAATAAAATATTAACATGAAGCAATCTTTGCAATAAACTTGAATAAATTTTAACCGGAACTTATTGTAATGTGTTATTTCCATATTAACTTGTTATTTGGTAAAAAATAATTATTCAACTCAACCTCTTCCTCTCTGTATTCATTTAATTATACGTGATGAAGGAAGCGGAACTTCCGAAAATATACTTACTTTTGGTAATTGTTTTCTATATTTCTGACCGTGGTTATTGTTCGTGTGTTTGTGTTTTTTGGATGAGCGAAGCGAAGATTCCATTTCACTACACTGGAGAAAAAAATCCGGAATGTTTTTTTTTCAAAAATCCGGAATGTTTGTTAGCACGATTTTGGCTAAACCGATTCTCCGATTGCGATGAAATTTTATGGAGGCCTTCGAAATCTTTGAACTTAGAACTGCCACGTTTTTGAGCACAATCGAAAAATTATTTCTCATGAAAATCGCAATTTTACGATTTTTTTCGATTTTTTTAAAATTTCTTCGACTTTTAACACCTACATGCTTTATCTGATTTTAATGATTTTTTCACAGAACCATATTTTATGAATTAAGATTTTGTGTGAAATTTGAGCGCAATCGAAATAATATTTCTTATGAAAATCGAAATTTTACGTTTTTTTTCTTTTTTTAAATACATCTTTGACTTATAACACGTGCATGCTTCATCCGATTGTAATGATTTTTTTACAGAACCTTAATTTTATGAATTAATATATTCGTGTAAAATTTGAGTACAGTCGAATAATTATTTCTTATGAAAATCGAAAATTTACGATTTTTTCTTTTTTAAAATTACGATCAATTAAAAAAATTAAAGATTAAAGTTTATTTTTTATTTAATTTGAACTAATTTTTAAAAAAATCTTCAACTTAGTAATGATTTTTTCACAGAACAACAGAAAATCCGCATAACACAATGGCAGCTCAATGCACCAATCACGCTCATCCAACAACGCGGCAGGACTTAAGCGTTTTCCCAGTATCGTGACACGTTACACACGCACGGACGGACGGAACGAGAGAAAGGGAATAGTTAAAGCTTCACTCCCCAATATTTATAACAATGATTTATCGTGGGAAGCCAGCGCAGGGTGCAAATCATGCCCCTAGGTGTCTAACTAGGTATGTTGGTGTTAGGACAATGTGAAGGGATGTCCGAGGACTCAATCAAAAACCTCCCAAAAACCTCAAGTCAGAGTAGCGCGCTTAACACTCGAGTCAACACTGTCGGTTCCCATCTCTAATAATTCAATCAGCAATCGTACTTTTGATAGCCAAAATGCAACAATTGAAAATATAGAGACTTCTGGTACAAACTATTTCACACTGAACAATGTTTATCTCAGCTTGTTATCTAAAAGGCATCACATACACATACTGTTCCTAAAATAACTCTTAAACTTATATACATAATCATAGAAAAGTTGAGTTAGTATTTTAATTTTTAATACAGAGCACTTTTATTTTTAAACCATTAATTTGTGATATATTGTTGGACCTGTGTTGTAGCAATATTAAATCACTTTTTCATGAGGTTTCCTTGCACAACTTTATAAAGCATGTATCTTAGAGTTTTCCAAATTAATGAAATTATATAGCAATAGATTATTCCACTAAGCCCGAAGGCTTATCAGTGAGTCACAGTAATGTAATAAAATAATATGAGTATAAGATCATAGCTGAAGGACATTTGAACATTCTACAAAATGAATAAATATATAGTACAATATACAATATTACAATCAATTAAAAAGTCAACCAGAGACATTATACTATAACTAAACTAATTAGTATGATTGTACATAAAGTAGGAATAATTGAGTAAATTAATAAACAAATGCATAGCCAAACCCTTGTTCAGCAAAAAATGCACTTTAAAGCGTTTTCAAAATATATTTGGCATTATACATAATATCATCTACAGCCTAAAACGCTGTTTTCACATATCTCCAATTATTTATAATATCTTATACATCTTAAAATTATCTTACTGGTAATTTTCAAATAAAATAGCTATCACTGAAAAAAGGATCAAAACAAATTTCCAATTCCTCTTTAATATCCCAGTGTATCTCTCGTTCGACATTCGTGACGAAGTGCGATCGTTTTACTTGCCCGCGGTGACGTAATGCTAGGTTATATCGCGATAACACGATTCTGCCGTGTGGCGGGGGGGGGGGGGGGGGGGAGAGAGCTTTTTATAGTTGGAGGGAGTGACATTGAGACGTGAGTTCCAACTGCACGAGTCACTTTTACAGCGTTGCATTTCCTGCTTTATACGTTTAGTGGTTTCGTGTAATGTGCCATAATCATAGTCGAATTACGATACAAAATGTACAAAACTTTACAAACTTTCTTTGAAAAAATAAACTAATAGATACGTTAGTGCAAATATTACACATACCTATAGAAATGTATGAATCTTTAAAACGTTTATACAACAAATAATGCGTTTTGATTTGTGTTGAGAAATTCATTCATTAATTTAGTAAAAATGAGGAACTGAGGCCAAAATATACTTTCCTCGAAATTAAATTCATGTTTATAAACCATGCAAAATACGAAATAGCCATGTTTGTATACTCATCATATTTTATTCAATTGCAACTGTTGCTTATATATTATTTTCTTCATCTTTATTGGCCATAGTTTTCTTTTCTTCTTGAATTTTTTCATATTTATATTTTCTCAATTTCATTTATTTCACTCCCGTAGGTGTAATAGATTTTATGTAAATCTATACAGAAATTAAAATATCCACCCCTTGAAAAATACCCCGCTGGGATAGATTTTTTTAATTTCTGGATTGATTTACATAATTTTAAAAAAAAATTGTTCATTTTTGTTTAATGTTCTTAATGTCTATTTTAAAATAAAATCGTTGTATCTTATGCACACGGAGATAAGATTATGGATGGCTCCGTTTTATATTGTTGAGCTACTTCTCAGAGCACCCAATAATAGTTACTTTTAATTCACATGAAATATTCAAGAATTACATGAGTCAGCCTGGTAGATGGAAGCAAGTAAAGAACTGCCACATCACACCGAGGTATGTGCTGTTCTAGCTATATCTTGGATGGGCGCCATCGCACCACTGTTCGATCTGTGTTGGTAAGTAATGTAAAGGGGATAGGAGGGGTCATAAAAGAACATTACGCCGTTGGCTCCGTTGAAAACATTCGCCAGTAGCGTAAACCAGGTGATGTATTATTGTTTGGGGCTGCATTGCGCCACCGCCTATGTTGTTATCGCAAGGGGTTGGGGGGGGGGGGCTGATGGAATGTCTGGGCTGTTGGGGATATATTTCATTATTTAAACCACGTGAAAAAAACAAAAACATTCACCATTTAGAACTGGCAAAGTAACAGACTGCTAAACTGGCTAGTGGAGAGTTAACTGTCGATCTATTAAGTTGTAATGCTGATGTAGGTTTGATGGTTTGTGCTGCCTGAGACACATGTTGACCTATTTAGTTAAATATAAATTATTGCTTTTGGTAAGCTATAAGTTGCTTTTCTAGGAAACATATTTGATTTAAAACGATTTCAATATTTTACTGATAAATTACGCCTTATATAATTATATAATCTTACCTCTGTACAACAACTTAATTAACTTATTTTTGTATTTGTGTAGTTAAATTTATTCTCCTCCTTCCGCAAATCTTTTAACTAACGGCAAAAGCAACACTTAAAGTGACTGGACGCAGAAAATGACTTTCAAACTTTTTCTTGGTTGATTGTACCGATGCTTACCACAAAATATCCATAATTTAACGACAACTTCCTAGAAACAACACGGGTGTTCCCTTGATTCCACCTAGGGCCAGAACATCGGCGTCACCAGAATGTTTTTTTTATCGATCTGTTTTCTGCCAAGTGATTTAAAAAGTGACAGATGTTTCATCATTGGTATTGAGAAGTTTTTGAATTAGCAATTTTTTTTCGTTGATGTGGAAGTGTTTTCAAAATGTTTTATTAATATTATGTTGTGTTTATTTGATACTTATAATTTTAACATTGTACGACGTTCTTTTGAAATGTGGGGTTGGGTAACAGTTTCGAAAGTACTTCAGGGCAAATGCTCTTTCGGTTGCTCTTGCATTGAAATATTTTCTTTTCATAAACGGCATGTTTAGTTTAATGCTATGAAAAAAATGAATGCAAATTATTAATAAAACGTACAAAATTCCTTCCAACACACATTTTGTAGGTGAAAAAAGTATAATCGTATCAAATTGGCTGATGTTTATTTTTTTAAATGTGCAAAAGGATATTTAAACCAATATGTCTACATATAACCAGGCTCACCGCGAAAATCATTTGTATATTGTATTGTTGTATTGTTGTAAACATGATATATGTACACTGAGGTGTCCTCTTCCAAATGTGTTATTACAATTTACCTCAGGACTTTAATACATTTGTGATTTATTAAAAGTGAGTGTACGGATGAGCAGACATCAAGTCACAGCTGTTTCTTTCTTCAATTCATCACATTGCAATCTTGTGAGTGATCATTTCGAGCTGTCACTTATACTGCAGATGTGGGAAAGAAGATAGACAGACAGGCCAACGTTAAATCACTATTGTATTTTATTGCGGGGAACATTCCGTGATAACGTTGCTTTACGACTTTTTCCTCGCTTACAACTTTCTAAAGAAGGATGTTAAACTGACACTTTTGAAGCGAATGTAAACACCATTTATAACGAGGATTGAATTAAACAACTAAAGGGGGGAAAAGTTACAAACAAACAAACGGAATGGTTTCAAACTTTTTCAAATGTAAGAAACCAGGAATATCAGCACGTTCTAATCAATACTATCCGAATACTATCGTGATTTAGGTGTACAACTGTCTAGTGATCTCTCATACAATAATCACCTACAGCTTATCATCCCGAAGGCCCTTAAAATGCTCGGCTTTGTGAAAAGGAATTGCACAAAAGACTTTTCCATTAGCACTTTCAGGAAGCTTTTTGTGGCTTTAATAAGACCTCAAATTGACTATGCAAGTGTCATATGGAACCCTCATCACATTACCAAAATTCGTAGCATTGAACGTATCCAGCATACAGATCTAATATTTCTGTATAAGCTTCTGCACAATTATTTTGACTCTCAGCTTCTTCATGCAGTACATTTTCACGTTCCTGCAAGACTAACACGTAAACTTCAGACTTTCCATCTTCCCAGAAGCAGACTAGACATTTTTAGTAATTCACCAATAATCCGGATCCAACATACTTATAACCAATTAGTTGTCATCCATCCTGATCTTGACATTAATCACCTAAACTTTCAATGTTTTAAAAAACTATTTCTTCAAAATATGTTCTTGTGGTTTATAACTTTTGTAATCGTCATAGGTTATTTATTTTTTTGCATTTCGTTTAGTATAAATGTTCTTTTGTGCACCTGAGACATATTTAGATGTGTTTGATTTTTGATATCATTTTTATTTTTTGTGCTTTAGTATTAGCTAATTTTTATGAAATGCCTTTATCGCACTTTGGAGGTAACTCTGTTGTTGTGTGGCAATAAAATAAAATAAAATAAAATAAAATACAATACTTTGTACAATTATGAAAACTTTCGTTTTGAACAACCAAAATTATATGAAATTAATTTTTTTAATAATATTTTTTACGTTTTATGAAGTCAGTTAGGAAACAATTTCAAATCCGTCAAGAAATGAGGTTACTTCGAAATAAAATAATTAAAAAACAATGTGTCTTGACAAATTAAACACATAGTTAACGTACAAAGCCTCAACCATTCATTATATATAATTTGCTTGTTTTAAAAATATAGAATAACATTGTAACATTGTAAAAACATTTTATCTTACGTGATTTCCGTAAATGGTCGAACTGGATTGTTGCTAAGTTTTTCTGATAAACATTTATCGATGTCTGCGTTACAGTATATCAACATGTGAAGGGCGAACCGTATTGACATATAGCTCGACAAATCCCAAATGTAACGTGACGCTCGCGTGTAACGAATTAAGTTGATTACCTACTTGAGTTGATTGCAGTAAACTTAAAGCGTGTAGATTCATGTCGACTCGAGTCGTGCTCGCTCGAGAAACAGGTTGGCTGTGAGTTTTGTATCGTAGTTGTTGGTTAGGAGGCAGAGAAAGTGAATTTTTCGAGCGGTGAAAAAGAAAACGAAGAAAATTCAAATCCTGAATAGTGCGTCACACATATTATTATTTGTGTGTTTATTTCACGTGTATCCTATTCAGTTAAAAAACTTATTTACAAAAGTGGTCTGATGGTTTACGAACCCACAAGTCCTTGCTTCGATTTGGTCCGTTTCGGTAACAGATGTTTTTAATAATTGTTATCATCCTATCAATCAACACTTATATTTTTTAATATTTTTACAAACATAAATTTTGAAGTAAAAACACTAATACAACCATCAACAACTAATACCACCATAAATTCTTGACTAAATGTAATGTAACCCCTAGTCTTTCTCTATTTCGTCTTAATTTTTCTTGTTCGGGCACAGTAAATTAAAAACCTGTGACATTGGACCGATCATCTTTTATATAATAAATTCCACTGAGTAGATATTTTAATTTCATTTAACGTAATGATAATACATGACTTTATGATTTTGTTTGGCCTGACATTACTATTTCCTTGCTTTTTCGTTTAAAAAAATAAATTCACACTTCCTTTTGTTATTGATGAGTGTTAATTTAAGAACATTTAAGTAAACAAAGTAAATAATACACGAGGACAAAGGTTTGTTCAGTTGTCTGTTCTTAAAATGTTAAGAAAATAAGATTTTTTGGATTTGATCTTACATTGAAGTCTATCATGAAATAACGTTGCGACTTTATTGCAATAATAACATTTATCTAGTTTTCTTGCGGATGATCGTTTATTAACTAAACACAATACATATGGATGAGGATGTGAAGCTCGAGGGAAGATTTATCGAGGCCGCGAACGAAGTTTCCTCGCAAAAACTGCTTTGACGGTACAAAGTGCTCGGTCTCCATTCCGAGTTTTTCCAGAGTCCCGGACAAAGACCAGACCAGACGCGAGATAATCAAATTGACTAATCGCATGCCATTAGTTGTGTAAGTTGGCAGACATTATAGTGGGTAGATAATCTTCACTTCTAACCGAGCTACATTTATTGAGTTAGGGAGTTTCTTGCTTCGAAAGTAATTTGTGATCGTTTAAACGGTGCAAATGTTTCAATTATTAATTGTAAGTATTGAAACGTTTGTTATCTTTGCCCTACAATTGAGCATCGTTCTGTCAGTCGCAATGTCATGGCTTTCAATTGTTCAATTGAATCATTTATCATCTCGGACATTATAATTATTTTTGTTGTACGGTTCCTAATTGCTAACATACACATTGTGATTACATACATTACACGGTAATTTTATGTGTTATTGAAAGTACACACACATTTTATGTGTGTCTCAGATTTAAGATAAATAATACGAAATATAAGATTATTTAGAATTATATTGAGGGGATTTTTAGATATGTGCACTATTGACGGATTATATTTCATAAACGTTGCCTCAATAAAAAAAGAGAAAACAAACTTTGCCGGTGATTATTCGTTTATGATAGTATGTAAATGTTGGTTTTTTGAAAAACGTTTTCCCCCTCGTACTGTGATGCATTTCTATATTTCTCTCACCTAGATCGTGCACTTCTATCACGATCACCTAGATCGTGTACTCCATCACTATCACCTATTGATCAGAAAAGAACAATTGGCTAAGAACCATAAATATATAAATAAAATGAGTATGTCAACCCTTAGTCACATATTAAGTGATTCTTAATGGGTCAAGCAGGGCAACTCTACCGACGAGCGAACAATGGCCAACTAGAGTCAGTATTTGAAATATAAACACCAGCCCAACTAGCTGGACAATTCCACCTGCGGACGATGCAATGCAATACAATAGCTATATTTCCATGGTATGTTCTAGTGTGGACATACCTTTGGTGGAGGTGCCGGGTTCAAAGTTTCTTTTCATTAATCGACGCCTTGATTTCCAAGGTCATCAAAAATATTCTGCATAACCCTTGTTGAAGGGTAATGTCAGTAAAAATATCATGTTAATCGGTTGTCATGTTTGATTTTTAGGATAATAATGAATTTTTATTAATGCAATGATAAATAATGTAATCAAAACATTGTAATAAACTATAAAATGTATTCTGTAAAGTGTTTATAGGGCAAAGTATAGAATAAATAGTGGAACAAGTTAAAAAGGATTGTGAGTTATTTTTCGCACAGTTGTATTATAAATATAACAACGCTAACATTCATTAATACAGATAGTTTTGTGATGGTTGATTTAGCTTGTTCCTTTATTTATGTATTTATCGTCTATTCTATCCAGTTAAAAATATTGTTAACAAAGGCTAATTACATAAATGCATCTAAAATAACGAACTGTAGTCAAGCAACGATTGATAATAGTAATATTATAACAACAATGTATTGTAAATCATCATTATTTGGTAACATATTTACAGTGTATACAAGCAGCATGACGTAATAAAATCCAACCAAATACAAAAATTTGTAAAAAAAAAACGGCAGCCAAGCTCTCCTTCAAAGTCTCCGGCTGTGAATGCTGTGAGATATAGAAGTTGAGCCAAGCTTTTTATTCTTTTTTCCCTAGTTTCGCTTTCAAAATAAGTAAGATCATTTCGCCTGTTGACGAGCGCCAAGCCAACGATTTTTTGTGGTAAAAAAGTAAAATTTTTAAACTCGAAATCATAAAAAAATTGCCTTGGCCATTGAATTTGGTTCATGCCAAGCCATTTTTTTTATGATTTCGAGTTTAAAAATTTACTTTTTTACCACAAAAATCGTTGGCTTGGCGCTCGTCAACAGGCGAAATGATCTTACTTATTTTAAAAGCGAAACTGGGGAGAAAAGAATAAAAAGCTTGGCTCAACTTCTATATCTCACAGCATTCACAGCCGGAGACTTTTGAAGGAGAGCTTGGCTGCCGTTTTTTTTTACAAATTTTTGTATTTGGTTGGATATTACATCTTTTTGTTGTTCGTTCGCTGTGTGAATGATTAAATTTGTTGAGTTCAAAGTTGTTTTTTTACTTTTTTGGGCCCACGGTCCCCCCAAAGATACCCCTTAAATAAATAAATAAATTTTTATTTACATACTACCCACTCAGTTATATAATGTTTTTCAGTGGGGGTCAGTAAATTAAAGGAACCAAGCCAACCCTGCAGACCCCGACGCAATCGACGAGTGAGCGATAACCAACCAAAGATCGATAATTTTTAAAAGGAAATATAGCGATCAGTGGTATGGACAGTGCGAACACCCGCGGATCAACGCCAGAATCAACAAGGCCGATTCAGAACAAATCTGAAATTTATTATGTGCTTCGTTGCTAGGACGGCTCCAAAGTCACCGTTTACAAACTCCTGACACAAGAACTGATAGACTTAAGTCCAAATCAGAAGTTAAAAAATTCTGACTTGAGCGGGAATCGAACCCTGGCCCTTCTGCATTGGAAGCAGATACGCTAACAAACAAGACCAAAGCACTAGCATAAGCAGTAGATATTTATAATGGTTAAGAGCATGTTTAATTTCAAGCTTGTATACAAATTACTACGCCTGAGTAATTACGCGTTTTGATTTTGCTAGGACGGCTCCAAAGTCACCGTTTACAAACTCCTAAGACAAGAACTGATAGACTTAAGTCCAAATCAGAAGTTAAAAAATTCTGACTTGAGCGGGAATCGAACCCTGGCCCTTCTGCATTGGAAGCAGATACGCTAACAACAAGACCAACGCACTAGCATAAGCACTAGATATTTATAATGGTTAAGAGCATGTTTAATTTCAAGCTTGTATACAAATTACTACGCCTGAGTAATTACGCGTTTTGATTTTGCTAGGGGCGGCTCCAAAGTCACCGTTTACAAACTCCTAAGACAAGAACTGATAGACTTAAGTCCAAATCAGAAGTTAAAAAACTTCTGACTTTAGCGGGAATCGAACCCTGGCCCGTCTGCATTGGAAGCAGATACGCTAACAACAAGACCAACGCACTAGCATAAGCTCTAGATATTTATAATGGTTAAGAGCATGTTTAATTTCAAGCTTGTATACAAATTACTACGCCTGAGTAATTACGCGTTTTGATTTTGATTTTGATTTTGATTTTGATTTTCCCCGGTCCCAATTGCCCGGTTTTTGTTATATGAGGTACATCTGAGTGTGGCCCAAGTTTCAAAGTTCTAAGATGAACCGTTTTCTCGGTATAGCGTATTATTCATAAGAGTACGGAATTACCTACTTTTGATAATTTTGTTTTTTTTCCGGTACCCGTTTAAACCCAATTTTGCTTTCCATATTCAAAAGTGATAAAGAATGAGAGATATCAAAATGTATTCCACGTTTGAAACATCTCAGTTGTAGCGTTTTCTTGAATGATTAATTTCTTAAAGTTCAGATATGTTTTTTGCCATTTTTGGGCCATGGTCATCCCCAAATTTAGCCCCTTGTGTTTTGGACGCAGATATTTATAATGGTTAATAGCATGTTAAATTTCAAGTTTGTACAAATTACCACGCCTTGGTAATTACGCGTTTTGATTATCATCCAAATTTTGATTTTCTCCGGTCCCTGTTACCCGATTTTGGTTTTGAAAGCAAAAGGCACTGCGTCTGAAATACACCTAAGTGTGGTCCAAGTTTCATAGTTCTAAGATTTACCGTTTTCTCTGTAGGCTAAAGAAACTCTCCGCGGAGAACTCCCACCCACCCACCCACCCACCCACCCACCCCCCCCCACCCAACCACCAGCCACCAGCCACCAGCCAGCCTTAAGGAATTTGACGATGTTGAGAGCCTTTTTTAACACAGAACGAGTTATCGGATCGGGTTGATTTTTTTTTGGTATGTCATGGACCACATACCAGGTCATATACCGAGTTTCAAGATTGTAACTCTTTCGGGGCGGGCGTGTGCAGATAGCTGAAAAAACCCCCCAACTCTTGTAGGTGTTTAATAGGGCCGGAGTTCGGTGTCGCCTAAGCATCGCATCGCTTGTCTGCCGGGCGACGACCGTTTGCCCTAGATTTAAAGAATAAAACATAAATTTGGAAAAGAAAATGAAATAAAGATGGAAAAATAACAACGTATAGAAAAAACTTATTATTGGACATTGTGCCAACTATACTTTGTTTATCGATCCGTGTTTCATCGAAATGGTTCCAAATTCAATTCAATATGTGTTTATTCGATCGAAGGTAAACTGCTTAATTATTTGTATTAGTTCATAGAAGTAAATGACCTCTAGCTTCGATGTTCCCCAGTTGGCGTATTTCTCCTGACAATTACCATACCTAGATCTGTGACGCGCACCTCACCTTTGGTTAATTTACGCGTCCTGTGAATGTTTGCTCGAATCAGATGGCAACTATAGCCTACTGTGATTAACTACAGACACCGCAGGCAAAGTGGGTTAATACCACTATGCTACTCAACACGTCTGGGTCACCTAAATATACTCGCTCATATCAAAACCTGCGACAAGAAAATTAATTTCGTCTTTAAGAAGACACTTTTCATTACTCATCAGACTGATCTTGCTCAAGCTATTTGTTTTAAAACATACCCTCGCCAAAAACATTTGCCTGATTAACGGTTAATTGTAGTGCGTTATACTTACACGAGGTTTTATGGTGATTTATGATTGTATGTTCTTTTAACTTTTTTTATGTTGTATGTTGTTTCCTTGTTTCTTGATTTATATACAATTTGTTTTCTATAAAATACTCCAAACATACACAAAGTATTGCCAAAACTATCATCTTGTAAAAATCCTCATAGGAACGCATTCAAAAGTACTGGAAATTGAATAGTATATGAGCATAGATATAGCTTCCTGTTACAATCTAGTGTTTACTTGTCTTCTTGCCCTATTCGTTTGGAAATCGGACCTTTTCCCGCGAGCAATATTTTGTGCCTGATTCTGGCCAGGAAGTGCCCTCTTACGTTTTAACCACGTGCGACAGCGAGGCACGACATTCTGCAGTAACAGCAAAGACTTAGATTCTCCCTCCTTATCTTTCTGTGCAGTATCTAGCAACTCATTCAAGTACAGTTGATAGTCGATGATAGTCTATAATGACTATCAATCAAAGTGATTAGCAGCCTTGTATTCGAATACAATATGCCGATACAAATCAATCAATCTCAACTCAACAACGTGATACGTGGTTATATTTAGCTGGGTCAAATCGGAGAAAATATTTTTAAAACAATATAGAATTGTATTTCTTTACCTATATAGTTGGCTTATGAGCACGTGTAAAATATATAACAAACTAAATGTGGCATCGTACGGTGGTAAATCTCGTTGTAATATATTTTTCATTTTGCAGTTAGTTTTTGGGTGGTTATAATGCGGTTTTATTTTGTATCAGAAATGAAAACTTCCTATCTTTACATCAGAAGGTCATTATCATTCCCGATTCCTCCCTGTAACACAAATTAGTAGATTAATTTCTGTGGCAGCTTGCTCTTTTTATTTTTCATTATTCCATCGCGCTTGCATCATTAATAAAGCTTAAAAATTCGAAAAATATTTCAATTATAAACGAGTATGCCTATGTATTATATTGTATGAAAACATGGCTAGTAATTATGATATTAATAACCTTATAATATCTGTTGAATTTTGCACAGCATCGCATATTTGAAATGTTCCAATGGAACGTTATCAGCAAGCCTCCGTCCTAATTAAAAAGGTTCGTGTTGAATATATTATTGATTTTGTTCGAAAACCTCTGTTTGATGGTTTTAAGTAAAATTAATTGGTGGTATTTGTGAGGATTCGCATTATTGACGCAATTAAGGTTGCCTTTTAGAGCGTTATTTGGAATTAGTCGAATTAAATACATTACGTTCTGTTATCGAATGATACGAAGCACACGAGAACATATTAAATCACTCAATTAGTTGTGTTTGTAGGTTCTGTAAAATGAGTTTACCTCGTGATGAATTAAAATGATTTGCATTGGACTTTATGGTTATGTGATTTATTGTGCATCGCATGACTAAATAAAGCAATATTCTTCTAAATTATCTATTCATTATTTATTATCATATTGAGTGTGGACGTACAGATAACTAGGTCGGAATATGAATAAATATAATCTATTTTGCAGAACTTTTTACTGCTAAACCTTTAAGGTGAATTGCTTATTTATTAAGTGTAGGCCTAGCTATAGGCACTTAAGTACAAAATGATAAAAAAAATTGTTATTGATGGTGTATTGATATTTGTGAATTCCATGTTCTAAAATCAATGGAGTGTGTTGACACAATATTGGTCTAACCTAATAATTTGTACTTAATACATGCTCTGCAAAAATACTTCAATCCATTCTTAACAAGAAAATATAAATATCAAACATAAAACATAAAACAATCCATCTATGGACATGAAATTCTCCAGATATATTGTTCAAAGTATAAAGAGAAATAGTAGTGGTGATATTTTCAGGAGTTAATATAGTAATGTACTAATTTTGTCGGAACATTTACATTATAGAGTTGAAATTTAGATTTCATTTGGGGTCTTAGAATGTCTAAACATTCAATCACTACAAAAACAAAATTAAGATGTTTGCTTACATACAATAATAATAATTGCACATTTTTTATACAACATAAAAAATAAAAATCTTCTTCTGGTTTATCTTCTAGATTGTATTAAAAATGAACAAATAATTCCACGGATTTCCCTAATAATTACATTGAGAGATAAACCATTGCCCATATTCCTGCATCACAAACATCTGCCAACACATATTTCGCCTTATACTGGACTATCTCACCGAAATATGCACATTGAATCCATGCTGTGTTTGAGAAGTGTTATACCTGGCGTACCATATAGCTTGGAAATATATGGCAATTGTATCGTTGTACCCAACCATACCACCCCTAAGCTTGTCTAATACCAGAAGACATATCTGTGGAGGAAGTAAGGTAAGGAAAGAAAATAATTTGATTAGTTCCATGAGAGCTTGATAACTGGAAACAAAGTAAATGTTTCATATCTATAAACTGGTGATGGTGGATGACGGGATTGTAAGTTGGGATACGGTTGCCTTCATTTTGTTATCTTTTAAGAACCTAATGCCTCTAACGGGAAACATATATATATTAATGATAGCGTTTTCAATAACCAGTTGAACATCTGTCATTTGTCTAAAAATAAAAATAAAAACACATACGTGTACATTCTTGGATGTAGATAGTGATTTTATACATGGCAATGCTTTCTTGCGAAAACCGCAGAAAATACATTTTCTTACTAAGTAGGCACACAAATATAAGGAGCGGTTCATAAACGGTCACATAATTTTTATTTTGTGTGTGGGGGTGGGGGTGGAAACATGCGCTTGTGACAATGTGGGGCAGGCGGTTTTACATCCATACAAGCACTGCCGTTTAAGTGATGTAAACATATGTTTTCATAATTATTTATAGGCTCTAGTGAAAAAAAATAATATATATATTGTATGTAAATGTGACTGATTATTCCTAGTTAAATTTTCCATAGAAAATTGTTTGTAGATTATGTGACATCATTAGTGGAAAGTCCCTAGGAATGAATATAATATAATAACACTTTAAGTCCAAAACGGAATAAATTGTTCACTTTACATAATAGTTTATACAGCTATGAATGGACATTTAATAAAAACTGAATATACATCTGAAGCTGTCAAGAAAAAACACAAATACAAGGGAATCTTAACGGTTCAAACTTTCTCATTGAATCAAGCAACCTCTTCATCTCCAAACCAAAACTTTTGCCATTCAGTAAATGTTTTTTCCAAAGTACGTAAGAAAAAAGTCGGTAAAGAACCACATCCTGCAAAACAAGTTGAGAAGGTTACCAAATCCAACAAAAAACAGAAAAGAGGACATCTAGATAAAACGTTTTGGTTTGTTTTATCTGGTAGATGGCAGATATTTATTTTATATACACCAATAAATATCTTACTAACAAATAGATCTCGTATATATTGAATACAAAGAATATTTTTTTAGAGAGAGAAGAAATATCACTACTAGGCTTCGTCAACCGTAACCTTAAGAAAAGTAGAGCCAAAACAATAAGGACAGCATATCTCTCTTTAATTAGACCAATTATTACTTACGGCTTACCTTCTTGGCACCCTACATCTCAAATAAATATGCACAAACTAGAAGTTATTCAGAACCGCGCAACTAGATAATTTTAATGAAGAACAATTACTCAGATGAACTGAGCGTCTAACTCGATGTAACCTCCCGTCAATTAAAAATTATTGTAAACAAGCTGACCTCATTTTACCGAGAAATATGTTAACTGGTGAAACAGACCTCAACCCGTACAACAGAATTTCAATTCAACCTAGACAACTCAATCGCCAGAACACAGGTGCCATTCTCAATCCTCCCCGTGCTAGAACTTTAATGTATCAAAATGGATTCTACTACCGTGCAGTCACACTATGGAACTCAATACCCCTAGAAGTAAAAAATGATATTAATTTTAAGAATAGGATAAAAACTTTATTTCAGTGATTCAAATGTAACATCAGACTAGTTTTAATCCGCATTAGTTGACCTACGGTTTTCATTTCTCACAACCTCATTAAATCAACATGTAATGCTGATTTTCGATTATTAATTAGTTTATGTTAATAATGCCATGTTTGTCATTTTATCATTATGTGGAGTCAATGTCTCCTATTTTTTTGAAACGTAGTTCTGATTTTTTATTTTATTGTATTTCTCTATTTCAATGCAACGTAGTATTGATTTTTGATTAGTAATATCTTATTAGTTTTTAGTTTTAAGTATCAAACGTTCACAGAAGTGAAACAGGCATGCCATGCTATGGGGCTCTGCCCTATCTGTTTCTCTTCTACAACCATGCTGGTATTCTCGTTACTATTTTGTTAATGTACATTGTTCATACATTTGTAACCTTGTATACATGAGAATATCATGTGGATTGTAAAAAATAAATAATTATATTAATAATAGTTATCACTCATATATCTTTGTACACCAATAAAAGTGACAATTAAATAGCACAAAATCTGGATACTTAATTACAAATTGTGTCCAAGTACAAAACGATTTATCCTATGTAGGAAGCTTTACTTTCCTTTTCAAATATACTTGCGCTACCTTGAGCATTCTACATCTTAAATCTTAAATAATATTTAAACATTATCTAAAAGAAAATTGTGACAAAATGTACAAGTGTATAATTTAATTATTATTTTGTTTAATGTTATTGTATTGACTACAATTTAATGTTTCTCAATCTGGCTATACAAGAAATACTCACCAATTTTGATGTTATTCAATAATTGTTGTAAACATTTATGATTTCGTGGATAATATTCAACCACCAATCGTACACACTTAAATTTATCGGTTAATAGACTCAATATGCTTATTATATCGATACTTCAAAATAATCCTTGGTCTTGAATCTTCAGAATAAGTTTGCGTCTTGAATCTTCAGAATTAACTATTGCGTCTTGAATCTTAAGAATAATTCTTGCGCCTTGAATCTTCAGAATAAGTCTTGCGTCTTGAATCTCGAATCTTCAGATTAAGTCTTGAGTCTTGATCTTCGGAATAAGTATTGCGTCTTGAATATTCAGAATGAGTCTTGCGTCTTGAATCTTCCCACCTCGTCGGTAGAACAGCCGTGTGTTATTATCGCACAATTCGCTCAAGAATCCATATGCTTTGTGTTATTTTCAAAATATTTTACGACAAAGCGTACAAATTCTAAAACGAAGCGAGCAACATTTGTCCCATCTTCTTTCTTGCAGATCCTTCTTTCTTGTGTACATATTGTTGACCGTTACAAAAACTAGGCGTTTGTAAAAACCATTTGATTATATCCCTGCATGACTACGAACATGCATTCTAAAGCAACAGTTCAAAAATATATTACCCATGCATGCATTACATAATTGGAATAAGATGACATACTTTGACATACTTGGACATCAATCATCTTCATTCCCATCTAATGGAAAAGTATATTTTTTTATACTGTTTATTTATTTATTTATTTATTTATTATTTAACGTCTCCTATTCAGTTATAAAAACTGCTTTACAAAGCAGAACATGATGTTTTTGTTGTATGTATACATTTAGGCGCCACAGTTTTTTGAAGTAATATTTATGTTCTTCTGTGCATCTTACCTTTATACCATTTTATAGTTTGTGTTTTAACAATGTTACAATGACTAAGTTATATCACAAAGTTGTGGAACTTGATTTGTTCTTGAATGGTTCTTACATTATAATACAGTAACACACACGTGTTTCGCTGTATAAAATTAAATGCTTTATCAAGTAAAAGTTATAATACCTCAATCATATTTTTTAAGCTTGTTTTCTTGTCCTGATTATTCTTTTATTTAGATTTTATTTTGCATTACAAGTGCTACTGAAAGTAAGTTCGGGGAAAATAGAGTAAAATAATAATAGTCCGGGGACTACGATTTCTTAAAAAAAAAAAACGTAACAAACCAATTCAAATTTATTTCTCGTTTCGTTAATTTACGTTACTTACCTTACTGTGATAAAGCTGAAAAGAGGATTTAAGAAGGATATTCGTTCAAATTAATATACAGTTGTTAATGTTAAACTAAATGATTATATTTTATTTTGCACACATAAACAATATATTTGTATTTTAAAACATTAAGGTATCAATAATTATGTATTAACATACATTAAAGCGTGTGATTATAAACATAAAGTGGGTGTTACTGTTATCTACACAAGACATGACACAAACGTTTGGTTTTGGTAACTAAGAAAACAACTTTCTTGAATACAACATATTACGAAAAAGTATGTGAAAGGAAAATTTTGTTAAAATAACTAAGATCATTTGAATGAAGATAGTACATGGTTTTTATTCTCACAAAAAAACAATATTTTTTGGAAAATATCGTTTGCCAATTTAAAAGTTTCAAATTTAATTAAATCAAATTGTTTTAAAAAAACGTTTATATTTTCGTTTCAAAGTTAAAAGAGTTCATATTAACATATATTATAAATAATTTATTTAGTGGATGAAAATATCATTCAATACAATTCATTGTAAAAATTGTATTACAATGCACAATACACTTGTAACAATTGTATTATTACAGAGTTTTTATCCACTGTTTTAACGCAAAATATTGTAATTTCAAACTAAACAAATTATTGTTCACAGACTGTAAAATATCAAACACGTAATAGTTAACACAAAGTCACATTAAAACGTAAAGTAAACAGGGCAGTTATTTTATTTTAATTACATACGAAGCTTTTATGGAAATAGGTATAGAAATGAATGGCATTATTAAATTACGCTAATAAAGATTAATCAAAATTACAAGCAAATTAAAAGTCCTAACACATGTTTGAAATTAAATTCTGAATCATTCTTTTCTTTGAATGTGAATTGTAACACATAAATTTAAAAAGAATTTATTTGAACAACAATTCAAATGTATTTTAAGAAACTCTATAGACCCAGTGAAATTACTTTCACTTCGTTCAAACGAAACAAATACATAAATAATGTAAATACTTATTCATATGTTATAACAAGAATAATAAAACTTTTAACTACCGTACCTATTAATAAATTTAAAGTTTTGACAGAATACTATGCTTATTCAAATATGGATTATTTAAAAGATATAGATGTTCCATTTTGTAATAAAAGCTTCATTTATAAATTTTAATTTTCATCTTTAATAGCTGTGAAAAAAGATTGATTTTTTTAGTAACTTCTTTAGGAAATACTTTAAACAGTTAACACTTAACTTGTCCTACAGTAATACACTAATAATGGAATATTATAGGTGTCACGTTGTGATTTAGAATATGTTTCATTTCAATCGCCTGGGCACTTGCATATGATCACTTGCCAGCGCCAATATACATAGAGTATAGTTTACTAGATTAGTACATTAAGGAGAATCCCAAATAGACAAAGAATTGAATTATTTATTTCAATGCTTTTTCTAGTTTTAAGAAGCCCAATATCTTAATCCTAAAAGGCAAAAACCAGCTGAAAACTATTATTATTTTAAGCTTTACATAGTTTGAATATAAATTTAGTGCGAAGTTTTGACTAAATATTTGTAATCTAGTATTTGGAAGTATTTTTCTAATTGCATCTGTTACTACTATCGATGAGCCTTACACCAAGCATAAAATTACTCTTTAATCGATATTGTTACTTGAGACAAATATTTATACACTAGTTAATGTTAAGTTTATACGTAATTTTAGATGGGAAAAGCATTTATCTTGGATTAGGAGATACACTCGCATGTCTAAAAACACGGCGGCATTTATATTAGAATATTAACACTTCCTCATTACCAAACAATAGTAACAATTACATAACACATATTCAATCAAACAAATTATGTAGATAAATGCAAAGATAAAAATATCCGGTTATCATTTATATCTTAGATTTAAAAATATATATTTGTTTCTCATTGTTTATACCTTTTAGTAAAGAATCAATTTAAATACAAGATCATATTAAAACAATATGTTAAATAATGTGAAATTGATAAAATGTTTACTTCCATGACGGATGTCACGTGTAAGTGCAGATATGTTGATGATAGTAAACCCTAGACACATTGATAAATCATTACTATGGAGAACATACTTAATAAAACAGAAATACATTTCCAGCTTATTTCGACGCATCCAGGTATGTGTAACGCTTCAAAGTTATGCGCTAGAGCGATACGATATACTAGTAGCTAGACGTGACCATGAAGTAATGATCTTACTCATGTCTACTTGACAAGTTTGAATGTCCTCACCAGGTCCCTAAAGAACCAACGATTATGTTTTCAAAATTTCATTAATTTACTCCAACAGATGAATTTTATCCTGTTGTTGTTATATAGGTACTCTAAACACAATAATTATTTGAAACGGCCGAAACTTCAACAAAAATATTCTCTAGGCCTACTATTTTTACGGCAAAGTAGGTATTAATGAAATTTGTTGTTACTCAACGTCCTAAAAGTTAAAACTCTTTTCCCCTGACGATTCTAGATTGTTGTTAGGGAGCTGAAAGTTGTTGAAAACTAATTTTCGAGTCACATTGAAATTTTAACTTAGAACTGTAAATAGGATGTACGCCAAACCACCAGTATTTGGTTTACGAAAGCATTCCATCCCCACAAAGTTTGTGTTGTTATGTTGTTATGCGTATGGTTGAGATTTTTTAAGATCTTCACAAATATTTTCAAAGTAATCTTTCACGAGATTTTACTACAATCTGCAGCTTATTATCAAAATTTAAGAAAATGTTTGGCTAATCAAGCAAAGTCCTACATGACATTCACTCGACCTTTGCATTGTATTGCTGTACATAGACACGTAGCGTTGAGCGAAGATAGTGTGACGGTATGAGTTATCTTATTTATAGTATAATAAATTCATATTATTCATTTATCTAAATTTATGGTTCCAATAGCAGGTAATAATATATTGGCCAGCGGTCGAAACAAATAGACGTGTGTGACTATTATGCTGTCAACAAGCAAGAGCACCGCATTATAAACTTTGTGAAAGTATAACTTTAAAAAAAAATAGTATAACGTACGAAAATAGTAGTAATATTATTAAATAATTTTAATATTCTTACTTTCAGCTCCCTAATATCTAAAAATTTGTTTATTTTTATATTTAAGGCGGGCGACTTAATGGATTCCAGTATTATTTCATTGTCAGTTCAAAACTTAAAAACGGTTTTTCATCATATTCCATACTATCACGTAACCATTCTGCTGCATGGTGGAACTAAGTGTTCGTTCATAAACGTCGTAATACAATATTCTTAAAGTAAGCATGTCACTTTTGTATTGCATACCAAGATCATACCCAAGTGTCGTTTTGTATTTATTGATAATACTTTTCAATAATACTGAGCATACTTGTTTTCGTTAATTAAAATATGACTTTTAAGTTTTTAATTGCATACGAATTTGTCTTCTGATGGCCACGTACTTTTATGAAATAAAATCTTCATATATCGCGTCAAACATATTTTTTCAAATTTGATTTAGTTAAGCCTTGCAGCAAATGGTATTGTGGTATTACCTACCAAAGTATAGATTGGCCCTAGCTGTCAACGCTATGGGTTATTGAATGTACACTATTATTTTATTTTTACGTGAGCTTTTAAACCATGTGTAATCAATTTAAGGCCTACATTAACTCAAATGAATAACTTTGATCTGTTAACGTGTATATCAATGATTAAACTACATATTATTGTTGCAGCTTTAATTTAAGGGAAGGTTTGTATTTCCGTGAGAAATAACGACGGGGACCATCTAAAGCTGACAACTCAGAAACCCTAAACATCGCCCACCTCAGTGATATCTATTTTCAATATGCTTTTACATTGGTACTGATTCTAGTTTCTTGACTATAGTAATGTTGGTTTCTTACATCCGTATCCTTTCGACTTCTTTAGAATTTCATTTGGTGATTTTTTAGAATAACATTTTTCGTAACTGTATTACAATGAGAGAAGAGAATACAGCTACTGAGGAGACGGTCGGGGTGGTGGAGGAGTTGCAGCCATCTTCGTCGCAGCAGTAGACCTTCGTGCCCCAAGTATCTGGAACAGAACAACACTTATAGGTTAAATATATTATCAATCGATGTTTTAAATTTATCATTTTGGGTGAAAACATGTGGGAAAAAGTTCATTATTCATTAACGTTTAGAAGCATTAATTCAGCTTCAAATTTATCCCAAACCTCAATATTAATGGTTTTATTTTGATTCTCAAGAATTTTTAACTCGACAATAAGAAATGTATACGCAAGAATAAGGTGGCAAACCCAGGCATTATGTAACATTTTCATATGGATTAATACATGTTAATTTGATATCAATTGTAAAGCATTTAATTCAAGTTACTTTATTGTAAACTAAAGCACGATAGATGTACGTTAATTTCTTTTAGCATTATCATTGCAGAATTGATGTCATTTTCGTATTTTATAAACCTTATTTATTTGAAATAAATCACTTATAAATTATAAAATATTTTGAGTCACATTTGAATTAAAAAAAAACAAAACATTTCTTTCATATTCCAGTTTGATATGTGTGATGTTAATTCGTACCACGTTTCTCACCCTACTTTAAATTATTAGATTTCAAAATAAATACATTAATCTTCTTTAAAGTCTCAACGTCGTCGTTCGTTTTGCACAAAGAAAATAATAAATAAATGCAGCCAAGATTAATGCTGGTGGGATATTGCACTCGCATATTAACTGTGTAGTATCCCATCATCTCACGTTCATGTTCACTGACACTGAAGGAAAAATAACGAGGGCTTTTGCACCTTCGTTATGAACAACGTCAGATTCACCTGTGGTTGGGGGGGGGGGGGTAATATGCCACAAACCCCCACATTTGCTTGAAGTGACGTCACTGAAGAAGGAATGAACGAAAATAAAGCTTCGTCTACGAACAAATGCTCTATGACACATGTCAAACTGGGTATTAGTATCTATCCACTAGACAAGTATTACACACCACCCACAGTGCGTACAGCAAAGTATATAGGGAGAAAGATTCATATTTATTAATCACACCATTTCTTTGTTTATTTGGCATCATTATGAAAACATGCTATCTTTGTGGGATAGATTAATTTAAATTCGTAAACTATTTTATTATTTGTTATAACGTGTTATAAACTTAAGTATGTGTATTGCCATTCCACCCAGTTCCACCCATTTTTCCTTTTTAAATTGAATTATTTATTTATATCTGCCTGTAAGATAGATGTGGTGCTCCTCCATCTTGAAATTGGACTTAAATTCTTGTTGTCTCTGTAATATTTTATGTTTTAATGTTCAGTTTTAAACCAATTGATCCTTACATGTTCATAAGAAGCCACTACCTCCATGAAAATTGAGTTATTTTCTATACGCTCTTTGAGTTGGTTTTCTAAAATAATGTAATAATACACAACATGGTAATTGCGTCGGGGCCTACAGGGTTGGCTTATTCGCTTTGGTTTACTGTCCCCCACTGAAAATCAGGAAAATGACTGAGTGGGTAGACTCTAAATACGATTTCTTTTATTTTTTTTATCCCGATTACAGTTTTCCACGAAAAGTGACCTACAATATTCTCAACTTGTTTTTAAATGTGTAATTAATGTTTCTTGATTAATTTTCAGTTGGCGCACTTCTAACTTTTTATTAAAGGAATGTTCTTCGTGGATTTAGCAATGGAAATTGTTATGTTGGTAGTCCGCATGTTGGTTTGCGTAGCGTTAGCTGCGAATATTGTAATCGTGACGCGAACGTGCTTGCGTGCGTGACGTATTGTGGAAAACTCCAAAAACATCAACGTTTCTATTTTAAATATTAGGCACTTTCAACCAAAAGGAGTTTCGCCAAAAATAGAAACGTTAAAGGTTTTTGTTGTTAATAAAACAGCGCACACTTTTAAGACATCTCGGTCGAATTCAAGGTAAGAGGAGTATGATGTCTCGCTGTCATATACGTCACTGCACTGCCGTTATTGCCAATATGGCCGACAACATTGACATTGCGGCTACACTACTTCCGTTGGTTATTACACAAATTACAACAATAGAAAGTTAAGAATGCGCCAACTATAAATTCATTTAGAAACATTAATGACACTAACAAGTTTGAGAAAATTTTCGGTTACTTTTCGTGGAAAACTGTAATTGGTATTACTACTAGGGAAACGCCAAAGTCGTTGTTGGACGAGTGAGTGAGCCATGTGTTGAGTCACCGGTAACATTTCTTTTCTTCCCCTTACCTTAGACCTCCCTATAGCCTATCATAGGCTACAGTGGAGCATTTTTGGCCTAAACTATGGCCTAAACTTTTACACAACTCCCGGAACAACAATCTACCATTAAGCAAGACCCGGCAGTCACACGGAATATTCAGTTGAAGACTGCCAACAACAGCAACCTCCGGCACAGTGATTTCCAACCATACCCTATTATTTATACGAATATAATTATCAAACTTAAATGCAAATGTTCCCGGGTCGGCGGGTACTCACCACATGACTCGCTCACTCGTCTTACTACGACTTTGGCGTTTCCCTAGTCTAGTTGGCTAAAGCGCCCTTGTAGCCGAAATGTGGGAGACGTGGGTTCAATCCCCTGGTCGGAAAGATTTTGTAATTCTAGATTGTATTTAAAAAATAATTAAACATTTTGAAATGCATATAAAAAGGA